>JAQMRL010000006.1:11965258-12131649 GCA_035578175.1 Catonia carolina | reverse complement strand
TATGCGCGGACAGAACTCTTCGTGTAGAAGAGTTTTTGCGTATAAGTATACTATTTAGTTAAAAATAGTAAATAGATTAGTATAGCAATAATTGTATTTTGTTTAACTAAATAAAACAAATGAATAAAAAAATAAATAAATAAAATAACCTAACATTAGTAGTAAAACATTAGAAATAAAAAGAAAAACTAACCTCAATAAACATAACCTAATTTTAATCATGAGTGAAAGACGCAAAATGAAATTTAACCGCAGTTTGGCTTAAAAATACGGAAAATCACTTTTTCATGCTAAACTAGGTTCTGTAGAGAAAAATGCTTGAAATAAAAGTTGTAGATCTTTTAATTTCCAAAAATTTGATTACATAAACTTTTGTCGTAAAAATGCATGCTAAGGCTGAAATCTTTTAAAAAATCGATTTTTTACATGTTTTCGTGAGAAAAAAACAGGAAATCGCTAATTACCTCTAAACTAAGTGTTATAGAAAAATATTTTTGAAATGATACTTGAAGGAATGTAAATTCTCTGCAACTGTTGTTATTATATACATTTTGCGATAAAATGGAAAAGCTGCAATCTTAAAAAAAACAATTTTTTTTACGAGAAAACAGCCTCTCCAAGAATGTCAGCAGACATGGTGCCTATCCTATCTTGTAGAGCATAAAAAATGTAGTAAATGAAGCGATTTTTAATAAAATCGTACGACCAGTTTTTGAGAAAATCACAAAAAAGTGAAAAATGACACGAATAAACTATTATTTCCGGTTGACCAATTTTGATTAAAATGTTCGTGTCGGGTCCGGTAGTAGTACCTATCTTAAGTTTCAAGTTTTAAGTTCGTACATGATCCGTTTTTGAGTTATTCTATTTACACACACACACACACCAATCGCTAAAAACGAGATTTTTAAGTTCAGGGGGTCTGAAAACTGGTATATCCGGTGAAAACTCGGTTTCGAAAGGTCGACATGAAAACAATACTTTCCTTAATATTTATAGTTTATATATTTATAATCACGAGAAAGTAAAAAAAACATACTATTATTAGGCCTATTATTATTATTTTTACAACTTTTTTGTGATTTTCAAGGTAGACTTTCCATAAAAACCAGCGTAGCGCAACTGGCTTCCATGCCGGAATCCCGAATTCGATTCCCGAACATATTATATCATTTAATCATCACTCATTTTCCTCTATCATTTTTTCACCGAGTGATTTAGTAGTAGTAGTAGTAGTAGTAATAATAATAATAATAATAATAATAATAATAATAATAATAAAAATAATAATAATTTTTTTTTTTTTTTTTTTTTTATAGATGGCCTCCACTCACCCCTTACAGTCATCCCAACCTCCATGAAGATAACTAACAGGGAAGCGGGATAATAATAATAATAAAAATTACTTTTATTAGACGAAGCGTTGGATGGCTGGTGGAAATTTTTAAAAAAGGTTATCCTTGACTTATTGCAAACGCCATTACTGATTTCTGTATCTACTCTTTGAACAATCGAATAACACTATTTTTGTTTCCAAATTCTGACCTTGATTTCTTGATTTCCAATTTTGACTTACTTCCGGTCGAAACCGGAACTTCAAACTCAATTTTTTCTATTTCTACTCTTCAATATGAACCGAATGACACTATTTTCGTTTAAAAATTCCGACTTTGATTTCTTAACAACCGGTTTTGAGCTACTTCCGGTCGAAACCGGAAATTCAAACCCAATTTAGCCTCACTTCCTTATTGTGTAGATTACAAATCCGTAAACCTATGTTGCTTTCTCGTGTAGTTTCTGACTTTGTTTTCTTAACTTCCGGTTTTGGGCTACTAATGTAAATAATGAACAATATAACCTATGTTTAATCATGAGTAAACATTTTAAAATGAAAAACATAATCTAATTTTAATCATAGGTGAATGAAGCAAAATTAAAATCAACCTCAGTAGGACTTGAAAATACGCGAAATCACTAATTGACACTAAACTGAGCCCTGTAGAAAAAATGAGTTAAATAAAAGTTGTACGATTTTTAATATTCTACAACTGTTATTAATACATTTTTGCACTGAAATGCATATTATGATCACAATCTAAAAAAATGTTTATCACGAGAGCACAGGCTCCCAAAGAATTTCAGCAGACAAGGCGCTTACCTTACCTTGTAAAGAATAAAAAAATTAAGCATACGAAGCGATTTTTAAAAAAAAATCGTAAGAGCCTTTTTTGAGAAAATAGCAAAAAAATGAAAAATTGCACGAATTAACTACTACTCCCGGTTGACCTATTTAACTGTGAATATTCGTATCCGAATCCCAATTAAGTTAGTTGTATCTAATTTAAATTTCAAGTGTTAATTTCATACAAGCTAGAACAGAGTCAGTAGTGAAGTTCTGCAAGGTAATGGCAGCCCCAGTCTTTCTTTATGGGAAGTGAGTCATGGGTTATCACGAAACGCCAAGAAAGTAGGATCCAAGCAGCTGAAATGAGGTTTTGAAGAAGGGTGAAGGGCTGCTCGAGGCTAGATCTAATACATAACGAGGAAATTAGATCTGAGTTGGTTATATTTAGCCTGAATGAAAAAGTGGAGTACCCGTAATCAATGGACGCAACATTTGGAACGGATGCCAGAGGAGAGAATACCTTTAAAAGTGACGGAATATGTTCCAGTTGGAAGAAGGGAGGTGAAAAACCCTCGAAGAAGATGGCAGTAGTCAAGATGTAGAAGTACAGGATGGTTTGTGAGTTCGGAACAGGCTTATGCCTAATCCTTGATAGTACGAAGAAGAAGAAGAGAACATCATACGATATTTCGTTCTGAAGATATTTTGTTCACACACAAACACACACACATTAATCGCTAAAAACATGTTATTTGCGTTCATGGGGGCCTGTAAAAGTATATTTCCGGTGAAAACTCAATTTCCAAAAATCGATATGAAAATAATACTTTCTTTCTTATAAATTGTAAAGGGCAAGAGAGAATAAAAAATTAAATACAGAATTAATAAAATGTATAAAACTGAAATGAATTAGACATGAACTGGTTAAATTAGAACGCAAAAAATTTGACATGCCTCGTTTAATACAATAAAGAAAAAATAAGACCAAAAAATTAAAAGAGAATAGAGCAACTGCGGTGTACAACATAAAACTACTGGATGATTTACAAAGTAGGCAGAAACACAGTTAGAGTTCGATAACCTGACGGAGAGAGCTAATCCGAAAAATTCAGTATTATAAGGCCTAATTCTAACTGGTTCAGAATTAGAATGATGTACGTCAAATCAACATTTGAATTAATACAATCTATCAATTTGCCCATGACAGGCAGGTGGAGTGTTAAATTATTTGCACTCGATCTACTAGTTCCAGGGCTACAAAAAATAGTTCTGTTTCTTACCACATGGTCAGCCAATTATACGAGGGGTGGCTATTAAATAATAGCCACATTATTATTTTGAATAGCCACTACTTTAAAAATTTTGAAAAATACAGTAGAGTACCGATTTTCCGTGGATCGTTTAACCGGGGATTGGATTAACCGTGCGATCACTAAATTTTTTTTTTATTTTTTGGTTTAACGTCCGACTGTTTTGCAAATTGCTGCTAATGCAGACGGTGAAGGATGAAATTAATTTTTTGTAACGTATGAAAAAATGCCATGCCCGAGTGAGATTCGAACCCAAGACCGCGTGATGAGAGGCGAGCACGTTACCAACAACGCCAACGCCAACGGGGCTAGAAAAATTAATTATGTATGTACTGTATAACTTTTACAAATTAAAACTTTTCAACTCCCGACATTTTCGTCATGGTAATTATCACAATTATTGTGATTTACTACGATAATATTGTTCGATTACGACAACAATGAGTAGGTACATTAATGTAGACATAAACTAATTTCGTATCGTAGTATCTTTATTTCATATCGAAACAAAGTAAAATAACAGATTTTTTGTGATTTTTTTGTTACGTAGTTTAAGGTAAGATTTATATATATTTATGTAGAAATATTTTTATTTCAATACAATTTGTTTTTATATTTCCGATATCCGATAGTATTAACATGTATTAATCAGTAGAATAAAACATACGCGTAACTGGTGGTTTTGTTTATGACGTAGGTGGTCTCGACCGATTGGGTTGTATTATCCGTGTTTTCCGGTTATCCGGTATAGTTATCCCCCCAATTACCACGAATAATCGGTACTCTACTGTAGATTGGTAATGCGGGGGGAGGCGCTACTATCCATGTTACTAGTTTGCTAGTTTGTGTTTGGCCCGGAAGTGGCGCAAAACCAGAAGTCAAAAAATCAAAGTCAGAAACTAAAAGAGAATAAATAAACGGTTTTAAGATTCGTAACCCCCGCATTACCAATCTATTTTTCAAAATTCTAAAAATTCTACTACAACATTGGCCAATCGATATTTCATGTTATTAGCATATCTGTACTAAGTTTTTTACGCCGAATAAAACGACAGTTTTCCCGAGCCGGACGATTGAGCGGTTACCGAGATAGCAAGGGTTTAGAGTATTGTTGTTGTTGTTTAGGTCATCAGCCTGTAGGCTGGTTTGAACCTGTAGAGGTTTTACTAAGTAAAACGAGGAGTGAAGTGGTTTACCATTGCCTTCCTCACTGAGTGGAAAAGTATGCTTATCAGCATGCCGGGCCCTCTGAAAAGCACATATTTTCCACTCTGCAAATGACACCTTCACTTCATTCACCACAGGGTCTGGCTGTATAATGAAATTAATTACTTTCAGAGGAGACAACTCCGATTAGTGTCTTTTGCACCTCTACCTCTTCTGTTCTTAAATGATTCAGTCATTTAATTGGCTGACCACGTGATAAGAAACAGAACTATTTATTTTAGCCCTGCAACGAACAGATTGAGTGTAAATAATTGACATTCCACCTGTCCGTTATGGGCATAAGAGTATTGTTAATAAATCAAAATTTAAATACCGTACGAATTTGAAATTTCGTACAAGTTGTAAGAACATAATTGTCTATGGTGTGTTACAATTTCAAACTTTTCGGTCAAATATTTATCGAGTTACACGCCTCTAAACGCATGAAATTTGTCGCGGTATCAAAAAACCGGGTCTTTTTATCTTCCAACCTCGATATGGCAATTTTTAAACAACATTGAAAAAAAAAGTTTTATTATAGGTCAACGCAGAATAAAATGAGCTAAATTTTGATGTAAAGTATGTTGAAATCCGACTCACAGTTTTGGAGATGCAAGGTTTGAAACTCGGGTGTCTATGATTATGAAACCGATGGTAGGGTAGTTAACACAAGTGCTTTATTGGTGAAAATTTTTAAAATTGTCATCTATCATTTTGTTTTGTTCGTCCGTCCATAACACCTAGATGTCAGAAACTACAAGTGATAGCAACAAAAAGTTTTCAGATTCGTAATCTACACAAAAAATTAGTGAGCGTAAATTTGGTTTAAAGTTCCGGTTTGGCCCGGAAGTGGCCCAAAACCAGAAGTCAAAAAATCAAAGTCAGAAACTACAAGATAATACAATAAACGGTTTCAAGATTCTTAATCTACATAAAAAGTTAGTGGGCCTAGATTACGTTTGAAGTTTTGGCTCCGATCGGAAGTAGCCCAAAACCGGAAGTCAAGTAATCAAAGATGGAATTTGGAAACAAAATTAGTGTCATTTGATTTCGTTTAAAGAGTAGATACAAATATCATAGCGATTAAAGTTCTGTTTCCGACCAGAAATGGTCGAAAACCGGAAGTCAAGAAATCACATTCGGAATTTGCAAACAAAAATAATGCCATTCGATTCCTCTTAAAGAGTAGATACAGAAATCACTAATGGTTTTTGTGATAGGTCAAAGGTAAATCTTTTGTAAAATTTTCCAATAGCCATGAGACGTATCGTCTCATAAAAAGGATTTTAGTAACGATAAACTAATGGAACTATTTAACAATTTTCAATTAAAATAAATCTATGAAAGAGGTTATAGACTTGAAATACTCGGGAAGTCTAATCCATTAGAGCAATACAGATGTAAAATATCAGATGATACATTTTGAAAATTTATGTGTGTGTTAGTATATAAATAAATGAACGTGTGTGTTTGTGTTGGTATACTGTTTATTTCCTTTTGAATTCTGATTCCATGGAATGGCAATTCCGTAGTAAGGTAACAGTAGTCGAAACGGGGTTGAAGTTATATATCCAGAGAAGTGACTCTACAATCTAAAATTTTGAGTGTAGAGTTAAAACAACTCCAAACTCTGAACATTTACAATGAGATAGTGGAGATGGGGGAAGGGGGAAGGTGAGAGAGAAAGAGAGAGATTAGTGAATGGCAGTTTAAAGAGAAACACAGATAGAGTTTCACCTTGTCCTATCTACATGAACTGACTATAACATGAAATTTTGTTAATTACTGCTATTACAGTTTCAGTAAAAGAAATGAAGGTATTATCCTAAAGAGTTTTTCTATTTTGGAATGATTCCAAACAACGCAGTGTCCTTTAAATATGTCCTTTATTTTATCACTGACCACTCCTTTAACTAAGTTCACTCTAACAAATGAAAGGAACAAAATTATACAGCAAACCGAACTTAACTTACTCGCTGAACTTCAATAGGTTTTTTCTTCACGGATCGGTAGTGTAAATCACAAAAATATCATCTTTGGTACGAATAATAACTCAAAATTAACGAGGTATACATCATTGGAGGCATAACAGTCACGAATGACAGAGAGAGTGAGTGAGTGAGTGAGTGAGAGAGATAGATAGATAGATGGAGAGAGAGAGAGAGAGAGAGAGAGAGAGAGAGAGAGAGAGAGAGAGAGCGAGGACTTTCGCGTGTAGCATATATGTACACCTAATATACAAGATTATGATTGTAAACTGTAATCAATTACAGTAAAATCTCGTTTATCCGGGTAATAAGCAAAACAAATCCTTAAATAATTAGGATTACCGTTTACGTTTCGTAACAAAATTACATGTAATTGTTCAAAAGACATTTAAAAAATAAAAAAATAACTTTTCACATAATTTCATAACATATAACTGGTCCACTGTCTTATGTTTCAAACTACGCCGGCCGCATTGGCGTAGTTGGTAACGTGCTCGCCTCTCATCATGCGGTCTTGGGTTCGAATCCCATTCAGGCACGGCATATTTTCATACGTTACAAAAAAATCATTTCATCTGACACTGGAATGACACTCCAATAAAGCTTTCTTACACTCAACAAAAAGCATTTTATTACCATAATTTATTGTACATTGAGGGCCTGGCATGCTGATAAGCATACGTTTCCACTCAGTGAGAAAGGCAAAGGCAAACCACCTCACTACTCGTTTTACTTAGTAAAGCCTCTAGAGATTCAAACCAGCCTTACGACTGATCACATAAACAAAAACAAAGATTAACTTTTAATAGCGAAGCCAGACGAAAATCTTAAAAAAACATTTTTCTTACAGAATCGAAGCGATTCATACCTGCGCGATTTAGCACGATAACATACACCCACAGACGAATCAAAATAATTTTTTTTTTGGGTTTATTGGAAACGTGAATTTCCTGTGAAAACTCTATTTCGAAAAATCGGGATGAAAACAAAACTTTTCTTCCCTATATTACATATAGGATAAGAAAAATTAAAAATAGTGTCACCATCGCTTCCTTTGATTAGGTACTGTGCTGCCGGCTACAAAGCTTCCAAAGGGAACCGCCAATAGTTCCGAAAGGGGCGGTAGGCCTGTGACGGCGTACCGACAGAAGCCTTTGTCATCTAGGCCAAGACCAATAACAGCCCTCTACCACACCGCTCTCGGCAACTATATAAAGAGCGCTACACTCAACAGAGGGATTCAATTCCGATCCAGACAGCAGACAAGACGTCCACCGCGGCACACGGCTACAGGATTCCAGCGAAGACTAATCGACGACCCCGCAAGAGAGAAGATTATGCTTCCGCTCGCCGACCCGTCAACGTAAGCCGTCGACCGAGCATTACGCCCACCGGATTCGACGAAGCAGCCATCGACGCACTACATCGAAGCAGCCATCGCAAGGGAAGAAGATGATGTCTTCGCTGGACGACGACACGACGACTTCGACCGACGCTTCCCACCAAGATGACTACCGCTTAAACAGCCCTTTTTAGGGCCACTAAACAAATAAGGTTCCAACTCGCCACTTAATGTCGCCATCCGGTGACAATAGGTTCAATGAATTTCGCTAAAAAAATCCGGACGAACATCTTTTCACAAACTTTTTTAGGTTTGGTGGATCTTGAATACCGAAGATGAAAATAGAAAACTGTTATCAGACATTTTTTCCTGATGACAATACATTTTCACTTATTATTCTTATTATAGATAGTATTTCAAGAAAGTAAACGGAGTAAAGATTTACTATTCGATGAAATTACTTCAGAAAATGAAGTGATCAGATCCGATCTAATGTTTTGAACACTTTACAACCCCTCTACGAAATTATTGTACCGTGAATAATTCCAAAAGAACACGATGACAACCCTCACGGTACAATTTGGCTACCCTCTTTATGGTTATTACAGACAAAAGGGGTGGAAAATATATATACATATATATATATATATATAAAAAACATCAAGTAGAAATTTTTTCTGGAAAACACCCTCCAAAAATTTCCTTTGTAGTTCAAGTTGCAACGCGAAGAAATAAATATACACAAAAACATTTCCTTGTCCGCTTTTAGGCGTTGAAGAAAGATGGTTAAAAATAAAAGAAGATGCATTGATCGAAACGTAGAAAATATATTGAATAAATTTATGTTTGTGTGTGTGTAGTAGTGAGTAAAATATAGTAAAAGGAATGAAGAGACCCCATTATTGATTGAAGTGGAAAATACGCTGTCACTCCTCAGTAAAAAAAAACCTAACCGGTAACTGACTGTTCCACCAGTATATGGAAGTGGAACTGAAGTGAAAAGTGGGAGGAAGTGATGGGTGGAGGAGGGTTCGGTCCGATTTATTTCTCGTGCTTGTATTGAAATTTTAAATTTATTATAAAACGACTCAATTTTTATTATTAGTATCACATTTCAAATTGTTTAGTAAACATACATAATACATAAACTAAATCGAACAAACAAACCGAATGAAAATTAACATTTATTTTAATTTTAAATAAATCAAACAATATTAAATTGTTCTAAAACAAAATTTAACCTCAATTTAAATTGTCAATTTTAAAATTAATTAAATTTTATTTTACATGTATTGTTAACCGTATCGAGGAGATTCCAAATACGAGTAATAGTAAATTAGAACATGGTGTCATTTTTACACTGGGTAATGAGGACCACAAAAGCCTTAGCTTGTGCGTAGGTATCAGGAATCGAACTCGGGATCCTTGGCACAGAAACAAGTTGCGCTGACCATTGCACCATCAGGTTTGTTAAATGCCAATACAATAATTTGTTGTTGTTTAGGTGATCAGCCGAAAGACTGGTTTGAACCTGTATAGGTTTTACTAAAAAAACGAGGAGTGATGTCGTTTGCCATCGCCTTCCTCACTGAGCGGAAAAGTACGCTTATCAGCATGCCGGGCCCACTGAAAAGCACATATTTTTCACTTTGCAAATGACACCTTCACATTCATTCACCACAGGGTCTGGCTGTATAATGAAATTCTTTACTTTCAGAGGAGATAACTCTGATTAGTGTCTTTTACACCTCTACCTTTTCTGTTCTTAAATAATTCAGTCATTGTGGCTGACCATGTGATAAGAAACAGAACTATTTATTTTAGCCCTGTAACGAACAGATTGAGTGTAAATAATTTGACACTCCACCTGTCTGTTATGGACAGACAATAATTTATAAGTGTAAATATAACATCGAGTTAAATTCATTACTTACTTATTTGTTTATTACCTTTTTATCTTGCCCTAACAGGCAGGTGGAATGTTAAAATATTTGCACTCAATCTGCTAGTTCCAGAGCTACAAAAAAGTTCTGTTTCTTAACACATGGTCAGCCAAAATCAAATGACTGAATCATTTAAGAACAGAAGAGGTAGAGGTGTAAAAGACACTATAATACTTTTTACCATTGATAAGCGCTGCTGTTCCACGCGTTTAGACCAATCAAAAGGTTTGCCAGCGTTGTAAGATTGTACGAAAGTATCAGCCTGACAAATATTACATTGCGCATGCGTATAAGAGGCTCAGTAGTTCATTTGTGTCTTGCATCTAGTACTGAACATGTCAGTTATAGAGCGCGTTAACATGAAATATTTTATAATATAATCAGCTGGTTGTATGCTCATAGGTTATAATTGTTATTGAAAGACCTTGAAAAACTTTGAAAAATAGTAAAGTCAGAGTTATCTCCTCTGAGAGTAATACAACCAGACTATGTAGTGAATGACGTGAAGGTGTCATTTGCAGGGTGAAAAGTGGAAGCTTTTCACAGGGCCTGACATGCTGATAAGCATACTTTTTTGTTCATTGAGAAAGGCATAGGTAAACCACCTTACTCCTCATTTTAATTAGTAAAGCCCCTAAAAAAACAACACACCTTTTTATCTCTACAATAAAACCCCGATAAACGGTCGGTCGGTTGTTAGATGACTAGAAAAAACGGATTAAGAAAAATTACTCCAATTAATTTACCATACAACGTGAAAAAAATTCGTAAAAAATAGACTGGTTTTTCTTATTACTTCGACACAACGATTATCTGAATACCTATATTTAACGAATTATTTTCTGGGATTTTCGAATTCGTTAATTTATTTATTTCTTTATTTTCCCAATTCTTACAAGAAAATATCATTACAATATAAATGTAAATTTCCTTAATTATACTTTGAAAATCGAAAACTATTTATTTTAATTCGTGGTGGGAAAATTAATCCACCCAACTATGGTTTCCCATGTTCAAGGGTAGATCAATTCAGTGCTTCTTTGTTCGTTATACTACTGCAACTACTACGGTAATATATTAGTGTGTTAGTAATTACAACTACATGTTAGTTACTTAAATACTAATTAAACTACTAAGATATTTTTATTTAAAAAATATGCTATTATATAATTATATGTACAAATGAAAAACAAAACAAACAATAAAATCTGCAAAACAAAAGAATTTATTTAAAAACTAACGGTACCCGGCGCGCGTTGCTACGCCCAAGAACAGAAAACATGTTTTTATGAAAAATATGAAATTTATTTTATTTTATCTAAGGCCCGTTAGCGTAGTGGTTTCTACGCCGGGGTACTGGGTTCGATTCCCGGTTAGGTCTGGAATTTTTTTATCACTCATTTTCATAACCATCATTATCCACCGGCTGTATTAGCAGAAATTGCAGAACAGTCAGACGTAAAACAAAAAACACTAATGCCAGAGGCATAAAATGATAATTGTAAACGTCACTACTACGATCGATGCACAACTAATATTGCTATAAAAATTAGGGGTTGGTGGTAGAAGGGTGAAAATTTAGGAGTGTATGTATTTTTTAATGCCACATTATAAAAAAAAAAAATTTGTCCAAAAAATTTAAAAAATAATTTGGGGTGGACCACCCTTATCACTTAGGGGTATAAAAAATAGATAAAAACCTATTCTCGATCTACCAAGTGAACATATAAAATTTCATCAAAATCGGTTAAGCCGTTTCGGAGGAGTATGGCAACTAACACTGTGATACGAGAATTTTATATAAGTTATAAGAAGATAGAAAACTAAAATCGAAACCGGTAAACGAGCTCTCAAAACTACAGTCCAGCCTCTCTTAGTTTGCTCGTAATGTAAACAAATAATGACGTCATTGAGCATGCGGATTATATCAAAATGTGTACACGCTGATTAAAAAGTAACAACAAAATACTTTCAAAAGTATTTAAACACTTTTAAAAGTATTTTTATAAATGAAATTCTTGGCCTACATCATATCATGACTGATGTTTTTAGTACTTTAAGTGCTTATAATTTAAAAAATAGTTAACTTAATAGAAATACGACATCCGTAAAGTCGCAGACTCTACCGTGCATCCTGTAGTAGGTGGCTTTTGTTTGTTGACAGTAGGAGCAAACTAACAACGGCTGAACTATATATGTTTCCTGGAGTAACCATTTTTTCTATAGCTTCTCTCCCTACTTCCAATAGCCAAATGAAGGGTACAGGGGAAAAGCAACTTAGTCCAAAAAATTTGATTAATATGCCATTTGATACTCTGGTAAATATTTTCATGTGCTGAAAGCTACAGGGGAAAAACTAATTTAATCACAAGATATAGCCATTTGAAATATTGCAGCACAGGGGGAAAACCAACTCAGTCCATTCAGATCAGGGGAATAACCAACTGGTCCAAGGCCAACAAAATGAGTCCAAGGCAATAATTTCCATTGGAAGAAAAATAACAAAAAAAAATGGCTCGTCATGGCTACGGGAAAAAATTATATAAATTAGTTCGGTCGGTATTTTGATCCATAACTTATTAAAATTATTGAAATAATGTTGTTTCAAGTCTCTAACCTACCTGTAAGGTAAAAAGGCAATTTCTCTTTCTCTCGGATCGTTTTAAACTTTGTTTTTGCCCTCTCGCAAAATTCCTGTTTTGTGACTTAGTTGGTTTTTCCCCTTCACCCTTCAAATGGTTACTGCCATATAGAGGTTTAACTTTTAACAAGACACATGAGAATTCTAGATGGAAAAAATAATTTTGTCAAAATATGAGGACATACCTTGAGAAGCAGTTGAGAGATCCTCAGTGGAATTACTCGAGCTGTTCTCAGCGGCGCTGCTGGTGTTATTATTGTTGTTTCCATTCGCAGTTCTCGAACTAATACCGAGTGCCTCTTCATCTAGTTCGGTCCATTCGGTCGATGGCGTCGAAGATAGCATCGTATAATACTGAGCTGCCGACTCTAAGTCCGGGAACTGCTCACAGTCGAACCCGCACGGCATCACGAAGCTCTCAGCCATGTCACGGACATACCCGAACTTCCATACCCACTGAAATTACACAAAAATTATCACATTAATTTACATGAATTTTAAAATACAATAGTGCTCAGTTGTCGTACATAGCTTTACCAGCAACAATATACAGGGTGATTCACGAAGATATGCGAAACTTTGGGAGCCCATTGTACATGTAAAAATAATGAAAAAACTTCACATAAACATGGGTCCAAAAATGCTTCGTTACAGAGTTACGGCTAGCGAAAGATTTCTCCCGGATTTTAGCTCACCACGTGAAATGAGGTCTTCCTGAAATTCTGGTAAGGTAGATTAAGGGGAGAATTCAATCGATGCTTATGGTTTTTGACCTGATAAATTGAATAAAACAGGTCCCAGAACTGTAAGTAAAATAGTTTTTGGGAAAACCAGTGTCAAATGCATAAAATGGAGTGAAAAAAAACATATTTTTTCATCTTTGTTTTTCCGGTTAATTTTACCCTGTACTGTTATGAATAGAAATTCATTTAATCAAACATCTATTCGCTTTCTGTGTACTTTGTTTGCACCGGTTTGTTCAGAATAAAATTTTCTACTTGTTTTTTTCAAAAATTTTAACTTTCTACTTGTTTTTTTCAAAAATTTTAACTGTGTTTTGGTGAAATAACAAAGTTATTCTTGCCCAAAGATGAAAAAATGTGTTTTCACTCTCTTTTTTGCGCTTAACACTGGTTTTCTTAAAAACTATTTAACTTACAGTTCTGGGAACGGTTTTATTCAATTTATAAGGTCAAAAACCATAAGAAATGATTGAATTTTCCCCTTAATCTACCTTACCAGAATTTCAGGAAGACCTCATTTCACCTGGTGAGCGAAACTTTCCGGGCTAAACTTTCGCTAGCCGTAACTCGGAAACGAAGCATTTCCGGACCCATGTTTATATGAACTTTTTTCATTATTTTTACATGTACAATGAGCTTCTAAAGTTTCTGCATATCTTCGTGAATCATCCTGTATAACTGGGGACTTGTGAGAAAATTTAGAAATATCCGGTACGGTACATTACAGCTAAAAGGCCATTATTTTTACTTTCTCTTGCCTATATGAATATATAGGAAGGAAAGTATTGTTTTCATGTCGATTTTTCTAAATCGAGTTTTCACCAGATCTAGCCTACATGTTTACAGTCCCCCTGAATACAAAAAACATGTTTTTAGCTATTGGTCTGTGTGTGTGTGTGTACGAACATTTTCATCAAAATCGGTCAACCGGAAGTAGTAGTTTATTCGTGTAATTTTTCACTTTTTTACGATTTTCTCAAAAACTGGTCCTACGATTTTTTTTAAAATCGCCTGGTTTACTAAATTTTTTATGCTCTACAAGATAAGGTAGGAGCCATGTTTGCTGAAATTCTTGGTGAGGCTGTTTTTCCGTAAAGAAACTGTTTTTTAAGAATTCGACTGAAATATGCATTTTAGCGCAAGATTTTTATATTAAAAGTTGTAGAAAATTTAAAATCCTAAAACTTTTATTTCAAACATTTTTTTGTATAACGCTTAGTATAGCGGTAATTAGCGATTTTCTGTTTTTTTCTCAAGATTTCGGCCTTAGTATGCATTTTACGATAAAAGTGTATAATAAAATTTATAGGAAAGCAAAAGATCTACAACTTTTAATTAAAGCATTTTTCTCTACAGAGCCTAGTTTAGCGTGAAAGAGTTGATTTTCCGTATTTTTAAGCCAAACTGAGGTCGATTTTCATTTTGCGTCTTTACTTATGATTAAAATAAGGTTATGTTTTTGAGGTTAGTTTTTTATTTATTTCTAATGTTTTATTACTAATGTTAGGTCATATTGGTCATTATTTGAATTGGCAAGAGAAAGTTGTGTGAGTGTTTCACAACAAATTTTTATTTTTTTCGAATATAACGCGCTCACCATTTAATCGGATCGATTAGTTTCGAAAAAATGCGCGATATATTCGAGTAAATATAATATTACTTACTCTTTTCTGTGCATAAAAATAACCCATTTCATTTTATTTTGAATACCAAAATTTATTATATTCCCAAAAAAAAGAAAGTAGGCCTAAGTCAAATAGGGAGCTGACCTTAATTTCACCAATGTATATATTTTTTTGGAGAAATTAAGATCCCTTTTCTGTTGGATACGTGAAAGAAAAACTAAAAGTTCTAGATCAAAACATAAAAAAAATAAAAAAGTATTGCAGAATATATCCTTCCAAGAAAATAGTCAAGTTTGGTGCCTCCACAATAAACAAGGAAATCAATAAAATTCTTAGAATGTACATTTTTAGTTTGGCCTATTTACAGTATTTATTATATTTTATTCATTTTTATACTGGTTTTCTTATTATAATTTCAAAATTACTAATGCAAATTTTTAAAAAAGTCTCGTAAGAAAAAGTGCTTGAAATAAAAGTTGTAGGTTTTTTACATTTTCTGTAACTTTTATCATCGTAAAATGCATACTAAGGCCGGAGTCTTAAAAAACCTCAATTATTAAAAATTTTGATAAAAAAATCACTAGTTCCTGCTGTGTCAAATGTCCTACTGAGTGTCAAATTATTTACACTCAATCTGTTCGTTGCAGGGCTAAAATAAATAGTTCTGTTTCTTATCACATGGTCAGCCAATTAAATGACTGAATCATTTAAGAACAGAAGAGGTAGAGGTGTAAAAGACACTAATCAGAGTTATCTCCTCTGAAAGTAATGAATTTTATTATACAGCCAGACCCTGTGGTGAATGAAGTGAAGGTGTCATTTGCAGAGTGGAAAATTTGTGCTTTTCAGAGGGCCCGGCATGCTGATAAGCATACTTTTCCATTCAGTGAGGAAGGCAATGGTAAATCACCTCACTCCTCGATTTACTTAGTAAAACCTCTACAGGTTCAAACCAGCCTACAGGCTGATGACCTAAACAACAGTTTCTGCTGAACTCTAAGCGCTGTACAAAAAAAAATTGAAATAAAAGTTGTAGGTTTCTAAATGTTCTACATCTTTGATTACATACCCTTTTCCCTAGAATGCATGGTCAGCACAACTGGCTACTATGCCGGGGTCCGGGGTTCGATTTCCGGTCAGGTCTGGAATTTTTTTCATTTGTAAATCACCACATATCATTACCTACGCACAAGCCCAAGGGTTATGTAGGCATCATCGCTCAATTAAAAAAAAAAAAATCATAATTAAGGTCGCAATCTTCAAAAATAATTTTTTCTACGTACAAGAACCCAACTCCCCAAGAACTTCAGAAGATATTGCGCTTACCCTATCTTGTAGAGCACAAAAAAATAGAGCACAAAAAAATAGTAAATGAAGTGTTTTTTTTTTAAATTCGTAGATCTGTTTTTGGAGAAAATCGCAGAAAGTTGAAAAACGTAAGAATAAACTACTACTTCCGTTTGAGTATTTTGATGAAAATATTCGTGTCGGGTCCGACAGTGGTACCTAACTTAAGTTCAAAGTTTCAACTACCTACGCTATTCCGTGCTTGAGATATTTTTTCACACACAGACCAATCCACAAAAAACATGTTTTCTTGGGTTGAGGGAGCACTCATGATTAAACTATTATACATTTTCATTATTAACAGTGTCTAGAGAAAGTCATGAGAGTGTTTTATACCAGAATTTTTAATTTGGTTTACTTTCACACTATCAATTTTAATAAGGGACGCGTATCATATGCGTCACACTGAATTTTGTGTTTTAAATTTTAAACTTAATTTAGTAATTTTTTTGGTTTAACGTCCGAATGTTCTGCAATTATTGCTAATGCAGACTGTGAAGGATGAAATAATTTTTTGTAACGTATGAAAATATGCCGTGCCTGAATGGGATTCGAACCCAAGACCGCATGATGAGAGGCGAGCACGTTACCAACTACGCCAATGCGACCCGCAAATTTGGTAAAATCTATAATAAAGTTATATCGTAATTTTTAGATGAGTTTAAATTCTTTCATTGCGGTTTCATGTCTACCGGGAAAATATTTTTATATACCACAATAAATTGAAAAGAAAGTAAAACACAATATAATAATAATGATAATAAAAAGGCAAACTATGTATAGGCTAATTATGGAAATTAAGTAACAATTATCCTTTCACTGAAAGTAAGAGTATCATAAAAATGAAGATGAAGAAAAGAGTGTGGGAGGTGAAAAGGCAGAAAGATAAAATACGGTGATTGAAACGAAGACCAACGGAGAAACGAAACAATCGAATATATCACGGACAAACTAATCCTCAAAGAAAATTAAGAATTATATTCATAGAAGTATAATGATTAAATATTCAACAGACCAATTGTTATAAAATAGAAAGGACATGACAACCATTTTTAAATCGATCCTTATTCTTCGTGATTCCTAAAAACCTACTTAAATTTACTTTCTTTCTGATAAAAATACCATAGAACAAAAATGATTATAGTCTAAATTACAAAGAAAATTAGAAAATGAAAAGATATGAAAAGTAAAAATCCTTGGTCTAATAAAAATCATTTATATTATACTAACTTTGCCCAAACAGGCAGGTGGAGTGTTAAATTTTTTGCACTTTATCTGTTAGTCGCAGGGCTAAAATAATAGTTCTGTTTCCTAACACATGGTCAAACAATTAAATGACTGAATCATTTAAGGACAAAAGCGGTAGAAGTGTAAAAGACACTAGTCAAAGTTATCTCCGCTGAAAGTAATGAATTTCATTATACAACCAGATCCTGTAATGAATGAAGTGTTTTTTTTTTGGGTTTAATGTCCGATTGTTTTGCAATTACTGCTAATGCAGACGGTGAAGAATGAAATGATTTTTTTGTAACGTATGAAAATATGCCGTACCTGAATGTGATTCGAACCCAAGACCGCATGATGAGAGGCGAGCACGTTACCAACTACGCCAATGCGGCCGGTTATGAATGAAGTGAAGGTGTCATTTACAGAGTGGAAAATATGTGCTTGTCAGAGGGCCTGGCATGCTGATACGGAAATACTTTTTCCGTATTTAAAAAACTGGTTAGAAAAAAATAATTTAAAAAAATTGTAGCTTTTTTAGTTTTCTATAAATTTTGTCGTAAAATGCATACTAAGGCCGCTTATACGGCCTTAAAAAAATTCCACTTTATACGGATTTTAATGAAAAAATACAGAAAATCACTAATCTAAGCGTTGTAGAAAAAACCATTTTTAAAATAAAAATTATAGGTTTTTAATTTTTTACTACTTTTATTGTTGGGTAATCAGCCAAAAGGCTGGTTTGAACCTATAGAGGTTTTACAAAGTAAAACGAAGAGCGAGGTGGTTTACAATAACCTTCCTCACTGAGTAGAAAAGTATGCTTATCGGCATGCCGGGCCCTCTGAAAAGCATCTACTTTCCACCCTGCAAATGACAATTTCACTTTATTCACCCCAGAGTCTGGCTGTAGTCCTAAAATGAAATTCATTACTCTCAGAGGAGATAACTCTGAGTAGTGTCTTTTACAGCTCTACCTTATCAGTTCTTAAATGTTAGTCATATAATTGGCTGACCATGTAATAAGAAACAACCATTTTTGTAGCCCTAGAACGAGCAAATCGAGAGCAAATAAATTTAACACTCCACCTGCTATACTTTTCCACTCAGTGAAGAAGCCAAGTGTAAACCTCCTCACTCCTCGCTTTACTTAGTAAAGCCTCTAGATGTTCAAACCAGCTGTTCGGCTGATCACCAAAAAAACACTGTTTGGTTTATTAGATTAATTAGTACCACCTCCTCCTCCTCCCCCTTTCTCCTCCGAATATTGGCGACCATCATAACAATTCTCACGATGTTCGTTGCACTGGGAAAAAGCTCTTCTGAGCTCTTGCCAAACCAAGTTCTCAGATTTTGAAGCCACGACACCCTTCTTCTGCCAGGTCCACGTTTTCCATATTTTTTTTGCAAAATGGCTTCCAGCAACGAATATCGTGAATCATTCCGCATGATATGTCCCAATTATTGGAGCTTCCTACACTTGATGAATGGTAATGACCTGTACGACTTTCTGCAATTTCCGTCAGGTATAGATAACAATAATTCAATGATTCAATAGTAGCCTCTACGTGGTGCAGTTGTTTTAAATTATACTGTAAAGCGGAAGGTCGCACATTTATTCCTGGTTGGATGAAAATATAAAACACTACCAAGTGACGTAAATGTACAAATTTTATTTCACTAAAAATCTTTCAATGACATCAACCTGTTATTTTTAATACATAATAATAATAAATAATTAAAAAAATTATTACCTAAAAGGTAAAAATTACATTTAAGGTAGAGTACAGTATTGCTGTAATACTTCAAACAGTTCATAATAAAAAATGACATAGTGACCTATTTTCGTAATATGGCATAACACAGTACAACTACTACGATAGTACGAGATCTTGCAACATTCTTAATTTTTTTAAAACAATTGACTAACGTTAAAAAACCGTTAATATAGTAGACACAGTTCGTTGAGATGTGCTCTATTAATAGCGTTCGTTACTCGGTTTGATGTTATTAACAAAAAATGAAAGAAAAACACAAAGTAATTTAAAGTTCATTAGATTAATTCATGTAATAGTTTCATGAATTATAATTTCTACATACATGAGAGCGTCGATTATCCGAACATCAATGATAAGAACCACCAACGATAGAGAAAAAAAACTGGTGTCAAACACTCACACGACTTTCTCTTCCCAATGCAAATAATTACAAATATAACCTAACATTACTAATAAAACATTAGAAATAAACAAAAAAAACTAACCTCAAAAAACATAATTTTAATTATGAATGAATGATGCAAAATGAAAACCAACCTTAATTTGGGTTAATAGTACGGAAAATTATTCTTTGACGCTAAAATAGGCTCCGTAGAGACAAATGCTTAAGATAAAAGTTGTAGATTTTAATTTATTCACTTTTATTTTTAAATGCAGACTAAGGCCAAAATCTTAAACAATTCATTTTTTACTGATTCCAATAAAAAGAAATCACTATTTACCGCTAAACTAAGCGTAAGAAATGTTTGAAATAAAAGTTGTACGTTTTTTAATTTTCTAAAATTTTGAATATATATACACTTCTGCTCTTTAATACATATTAAGGCTGTAATCTAAAAAAAAAAAAAATTTTCTACGAGAGCGCAACCTTCCCAAGGATTTCAACAGATGTGGCGCTTACCCTATCTTGTAGAGCATGAAAAATGTAGTAAATGAGGCGATTTAAAAAAAAAACTAGCAAGACCTATTTTTGAAAAAATTGGAAAATACTAAACAATCGCACGAATAAACTACTACATCCGGTCGACCAATTTTGATGAAAATGTTCGTGTCGGGTCCTCTAGCAGTACTTTACTTAAGTTCCAAGTTTCAACTTCGTACAATATTCCGTTCTTGAAATATAGTGTTCACACACACACACACACAAATCTCTTAAAACATGCGTTTGGGGTTCAGGTGGTCAGAAAACGTGTGTACACGGTAAAAACTAGAGTTTGAAAAAACGACATGAAAATAATACTTTCCTTCCTACGCACGAGTACTGTACGAATAAACTACTACTTCCGGTTGACCGATTTTGATGAAAATGTTCGAATCGGGTCCTTTAGCAGTACTTAAGTTCCAAGTTTCAACTTCATACAATATTCCGTTCTTGAAATATATTGTTCACACACACACTAATAGCTTAAAACATGCGTTTTGGGTTCAGGTGGTCAGAAAACGTGTATATTATGGTGAAAACTACAGTTTGAAAAATCGACATGAAAACAATAGGTACTTTCCTTCCTATATATTATTATTCATTCGTTGATCGACCGACTAAGGATCACGTTAAGCACTATGCATTTTGGTCTCTTCTTCTCAGGATGTCATTCCTCTTATCTGCCCAAAAAGCCTTCATTCGTTCGGAATGCTCCTTTCTTCTCTCATCCGTCCACCTCCCACCAGTACCCTCTCTTCTTGCAGATTGCACAGGCAGACTTATCCTTTTGTCATTTGTCTTCTGCCTAAATTTGTCTCTATCGTAAATGTCCTCTTCTTCAACTCGAAGTTTTTTTAGATCATCTTTAGTATTGATAAACCACTTCAAAGTAGTTTTAGCATTATCAAAGTTATTCAAAATTTTCTTTGTCAGTCTGTCATCGCTCATCCTCTTTATGTGCCCGTAAAATCGTGTTCTCCTTCTTCTGAAAGTCTCTGACATCTTCTCTACATGTTCATACAATTTGGTGTTTGAAACGTTTTTATAGGTATTGTGTTCTTCATCATATCGTGGCCCATAGATCTTTCTCAGAATCCTTCTTTCTCTCTTCTCGACAACTTCTATAAGTCCTTTATTTTCTGAGGTCAATGTCTCCGATGCATATAAAGGCACAGGCTTTACTACTGTTTCGTAATGTCTTAACTTTGCAGTTCTTGAGAAACATTTTTTGTTGTAAATATTTTTAGTAGCTAAATATGCCAGATCCAATTTCTTAATCCTGGCTTTTAACGCCTCTTTGTCACTTCCATTCTTCATGATTATTTCGCCCAGATATTTGAACTTATCCACAATGTTAGCGGTAAAATCCGCTATGAAATATTTTTTAACCCAATTTGTATACTATGCAGTAATTTTTAAAAATCTAGAATTTTCTGTGGATTTAAGACTGAACTTCGTTTTGTAGCAGCAACATCCTCTTATTTTTTAAGTTACAGTTCTCCTATCAGGCTTTTTTTCGTACCATAGCATTGCAGTTTTTAAGGCAGAAAAGGCCTCTGCGTGAGTAAATATAAATTTTTACTTTCTCTTGCCCTATCGTACCTTTTCTCTTATCGAGGCCTTTTCTGCCTTAAAAACTGCAATGCTATGGTACGAAAAAAAGCCTGATAGGAGAACTGTAACTTAAAAAATAAGAGGATGTTGCTGCTACAAAACGAAGTTCAGTCTTAAATCCACAGAAAATTCTAGATTTTTAAAAATTACTGCATAGTATACAAATTGGGTTAAAAAATATTTCATAGCGGATTTTACCGTAGTTTATATTGTTAATTTATTCAGTTTTAAAATTCTGTAATTTTCCGTTTGCTTTTATAATTTTTAGTACTTGATATTTGCAATAAATTTGTGGTTTTTTATATTAAAGTTTATGTTAGCCTCAATTAACCTATTAAACATTTAGGTTATATTACATTGTTACAGTACAGCGTATCAAATTACAGTATTAAATGTATTTTTTGATTATCCGAACTATTTGATTATTATCAGAACCACTCTGGTGTCAATTAATTCGGATAACTGACGCTCCACTGTATATAAATCCTTAAAAATACGACTATGTCTTGGCTTCAAGGGGTTAAACGTGAAACGTAAAGATAAGATAAAATCCGGTATAGAAAATTTCCACCACCAAGTTACCTTTTATTGTATACAATGAAAACAAAGACAATTTAATTAAACAATTGAATAAGTGATCTATGTAAAGGAGGTCACTAGAACTCCCCTTCTCTATTTCACCCTCTTTCTCTAAATTAACACCCTATCTAAAAACAACCCCTCCCGCAATTTCCCTTCTACACTTCCCTAACTAGTACACAATCCATCTAACTGACCATTCAGTCAAAGTGGTTGTGGGTAATTTAGGGCAATACAGCCTATGAAAACTAAAACCTATTACTATCACGGACCAGAAATCCCCCGAATTCATTTGTTATTACAGTTATCGGAAATGAACTAAAAAAAATCTGGTGCGAAACACTCACACAACTTTTTCTTGCCAATGCAAATAATTAACAATAAACCTAACGTTAGTAATAAAACATTAGAAATAAACAAAAAACTAACTTCAATAAACATAACCTGATTTTAATCATGAGTGAAAGACGCAAAATGAAAATCAACCTCAGTTTGGCTTACAAATATGGAAAATCACTCTTACACGCTAAACTAGGCTCTGTAGAGAAAAATGATTAAAATAAAAGTTATAGATCTTTTAATTTCCTATAAAATTGATTAAATACACTTATGTCGTAAAATGCATACTATAGCTCAAATGTTAAAAAACCGATTTTTCACTCGTTTTCGTGAGAAAAAACAGACAATCGTTAATTACTGCTACCGGGAGTAGTAGTTTATTTATTCATTTTTTAATTTTTTTACAATTTTGCCAGAAAAGGCTCCTTTAATTTCTGTAAAAGTCACCACGTTTAATAAATTTTACGCTCTATAATATTAGGGGAAGCGGTACTCGGCTGAAATTTCAGGGAAGTTGGGTTCCTGTGGTAAAAAATTGTTATTTTTTTAAAGATTACCTAATATGGATTTTAGGGCAAAAGTGTATATAATAAAAGTTGTAGAAAATGAAAAAAGCGATATTTTTATTTCAAGTGGGTTTTTTACAACAACGCTTAGTTCAGCGTCTTTTCTGTATTTCAACATAAACGGTAAAAAATGTGTTTTTTGAAGACTGCGGCCTTACTATGCCTTTTAAGACAAAAATTTATATAAATTAATAATATAGTAAATAAGAAATTCGTAAGTTTTATTACAGCATTTATTTCAACAGAACCTAGTTTAGCGTCAATAAGTGATTTTCCGTATTTTTAAGTTCTACAGTTTGATATTCATTTTCCGTCATTCACTCATGATTGAAAATAGATATTGTCATTTTACATATTTTTAAATTTTATTTATTTAACAACTGAGGAGATGTTAACATTATTTATTTTTGCATCTGAGGAGATAAAAAACCCTCTGAAAGTAATGAATTTCATTATACGGCCAGACCCTGTGGTGAATGAAGTGAAGGTGTCATTTGCAGAGTGGAAAATATGCGCTTTTCAGAGGGCCCGGCATGGTGATAAACGTACTTTTCCATTCAGTGAGGAAGGCAATTGTAAACCACCTCACTCCTCGTTTTACTTAGTAAAGCCTCTAGAGGTTCAAACAAGCCTTTCGGCTGATGACATAAACAACACTCATTTAACGTCGCATCAACTACAGCGGTCATTAGCGACGACGATGGGGTGTAACTATAAGAGGATGAAATGAATTTTTGTAACGTATGAAAATATGCCGTGCCTAAGTGGGATTCGAACCCACGACCCATTTTACAATGTTTACTAATGATTAAACATAAGTTTATTTTCCTTTTATTTACATTAGAAGAGAAAATCTTCTATTGTAAGTGTTTTACACCAGATTTTTTATTTTATAATACACTACTTAAGTTAAAAAAAACACTTATAAATTTTTTTGAAAAGACTGTATGAAAGGAGTAAATGGCGAGGGGCAATAAGAAATAGAATAAGAGCGTATACACTTATCCGTAATATTAGCACAATAGGGTCAACCTGTACAAACTTAAATTATGGGGTACTTTAAAAAGTCAAGGGGAGAGAAAAAAGGTTGTTTTCACCCCAACCATTTTTATTTTTACGTCGTATGTAGTGCCAACTACTCGTAGTTCCCAGCTCTGATCTTCGGCCTGGTCAACAATTGGGGTAATCTTTCGTTTCCGGGATTATGAATTTACACTTTTCCATTCGAGCTGTCTTTCTCATTCACATCCCCTTGTTGTATTTCTCTCTTTATTCAATAATTATTTTTAACAGGGACCCATATAGTACAATTTATTAAAGGCATTTCATAATTACGATGAACGTAAAAAAAGAAATTAAATGATTATAAGAAATAACAAATCCCATAACAATCAGGTGGATTGATAAATTATTTGTAATCAATCTGTTAGTACCAGGGCTACAAAAATAGTTCTGTTTCTTATCACATAGTCAGCGAATTATATGACTTAAGCATTTAAGATCAGAAAAGGTAGAGATGTAACAGAAACTATAGTATGTAAAATGAAAGATGAATGTATGTAAATTGAAAGATGTCTGCCTCGTTGGTAGACCCCTTTTCCTTTGTAATATAAAAAGAAATAAATAAAAAAAACAGAACATCTACACGCGCAAAACTACTTAAAACAATTCATAAAAAGTTTAATTCTCTGGTGATAAGTATAAAGGTTGAAGTCAAAAATTGTCGGTTTTTTAAAAATTAACAGTAAACTTAAAAATAAATTTTGGATAATAAAAGTAAATCAAAAAAGATGTAGGGTGTTGCAAATATGTAGATATGAACGACTTGCGCAACGTAGAACAGCTTGGAGAACTGCATCAAGCCAGTCAAGAGACTAATGACAAAAAATTTTAGACTGTGTAATATTTACAAATAAATTAATAACAGACGTACAAGGGTTGTTTATTTTTGTTGTTAAGTAGAAAACAAAAGAAAAGTATAACAAATTATAAAAACAATTTTTGGAAAAGACAATTGCAAAAACTATCTTTAAATAATAAAAAATATACAAATTATACTATTTCAAATTTTTATTTGCTTTTTTTGAAAAGTTACTATTTTCAAGTTAAGACCTTTATACCTATCACTATACAATTACACAACGATACAAACAAATTAAATCGAAGTAACTTTAAAAATCCTTCATTTCGCCATTCACTTTATTGTCGGTACAATAAACTTTATTGTCACACTTTACATTTTCACTTTACATTTAACACTTTATTGTCGGTACAGAACTAAAAACCCAGCGAATTGAGAAAAGAGAATTATCATAATTTAGTATCCTTAAACCGTCTGGCTGTATAATGAAATGCATTACTTTCAGAGGAGATAACTCTTGGGTATAGTACGTACAATGAAAGAAAAAGCTATGATTGGAACCGCGTAACTCATCAAGTAAGAAATAATTGATCGACAGAATTAGGAACTAACTGTGTATATTGTCTTCTTCTTCTTTTTCTTCTTCCTTCAAGGTTTAGGCAGTCGCCTGTTCCGAACTCACAAACTTGAAACTCTCAGCTCACATCCATGCCTTGCGAGGTCGTCCCACATCTCTCCGTCCAACCGGTCCATAACGGTGTACTTGGAGAGGTATTCTGTTATTCGGCATTCTGTCCAGGTGTCCCCTCCATCGCCCGCGATACCCCTCAATCTTCTCATTCAGGCAGTAGACTTGGAGCTCCTTTCTTATATCGGCATTCCGCACTTTATCCAACCGTGAGCATCCCTTAACTCGTCGCAGGAATCTCATATCCGCTGCTTGGATCCGTTGAACATTTCTCTTCGTGGGCACCCACGCTTCACTCCCATACATTATTATGGGAGTTGCCATTACCTTGTAAAACTTCATAATTGTATCAGGTCTGGCCCTGTTATGCAATGTTCTATTGATTGTGCCACAAATCCTTTGGAACTTACTGATCTTCCGCTCGATGTCTAAATCCAAGTCTACTCCTACGTCACATCCCAAGTAACTAAAATTGGACACCTGCTCCACTATCGCATACTAACTGTGTATATTGTCATAATGCAATTATACTATAACATCTGCTACACTAGATATTTTTTTTCTTTTTACGTCCGAATGTTTTACAAATACTGCTAATGTAGACGATGAGAAAGGGTGATGAAAAAATGCTAGACCAGACCGGAATCAAACCGGGCCCCGGCGTAGAAACTTGTTGCGCTAGATAAGTAAGTACGTATCTGTGTACATTAAATAACTAAGCGCTAAGTGTACACTTTTTTAATTACAATCCATCTTTCAAGCAAGCATCAAAACCAATCAGTGCTGCTTACGATTAAAATACACTTCACTTGGTTCGGTGATAAAAAACCATGGGAGGGGTAAAATGCTATAAACAGTACTACATAATCTTTAGCTAGATAAAAGACACTACACATTGTGAAACGCTTTACAATACATTTCTAGTATAACCCTTATATTTCCAACCCTTATATACTTATTTAATTTTATTTTTTTGGATGACGAAGGAAATGCTGTGGTAAAGAGAATTCCTGTTGCCGACAATATACTTTATACTCTCTTTTTGCGGATTATCAAGTTGTCATACCTACAGATAACGATGATGCCAGCTATATGATGAGGAAATTGTAAGAGGAGTATGAAAGATTGTGAAGTAACTTTAAAAATCCTTCATTACGCTATTCACTTTATTGTCTTGTAAACAAGACAGAACACCTTACTGTTGGTGAGCCAGGAAATGATATTGAACTGGGTACGGGTGTAGTGAAAAGCTGTTAAAAGTTTTAAATACCTGAGAGTCATCTTTAATAGAAGCGGAACAAGTGCAGCAGAAGTAAACAGCGAGATTTCGCAAGGGCGAAGGGTTATAGGGCAGTTAAATTCTGTCCTTTGGAATGATAAAATATGGAAGGAGACAAAAGATCAATATTTATCATGCTATCTTGGAGAGTGTGTGTACATATGCTGCGGAAGTGTGGGTACTGACAAAGAGACAGAAGGATCTCCTAAAAGCGGTGGAGATGGATTTCTGGAGGCGGAGCTGTGGTGTGTCACGGATCGATCGAATTCCGAATTCTGAATTAGGAATCAGCGATCAAGAAGATATCATGGATACCATATCCTTCTTCTTCTTCTTAAAGTTCCATCTCCTATCGGAGGTTGGATATCATAATGGCTATGGTCACTTTGCTTGCTGCCGCTCTGAATAGTTGCAATGAACTACAGTTGAACCATTCTCTAAGATTCCGCAGCCAGGAGATGCGTCTTCTTCCTACGCCTCTTCTTCCTCGGATCCTTCCCTGCATAATAATTCTCAGCAACTCATATTTTTCTCCTCTGGTTATGTGACCCAAATATTCTAGTTTTCCTGTTTTTATACTTTTCATAACTTCTAACTCCTTATTTAAACGTCGGAGCACCTCAACATTGGTAACCTTTTGGACCCACTGAATTTTCAATATTCTCCTGTAACACCACATTTCGAACGCTTCTATCTTCTTTATGTGTTGTTTCTTCAATGTCCAAGCTTCCATTCCATATAGTACGATAGAAAATACATAACATCTTAGAGCCCTCAATCTGAGAGGCAACTGAAGGTCTTTGTTTGTTAGCATTGTCTTCAATTTTATGAATGCTTGCCTTGCAGTTTCAATTCGTACTTTAATTTCTTTACTTTGGTCATTCTTGCCATCAACCCAGGTTCCCAGATATTTGTATGTCTCTACTTTTTCTATTTGGGTTTGCTCTATTGTTAATGTTTCATTTCCATGTTCTGCTTTCGAGACAATCATAAATTTAGTCTTTTTCTCATTTATTCTAAGTCCATATCCAATGCAATGATCGTTAATTCTATTCACCAACTCTTGCAGCGATTCCAGGGTGTCTGCCATCACAACGGTGTCATCAGCGAATCTTATGCTATTTACTATCCTTCCACCCACAGAGATTCCATCACTCAGTTCTGTTATGGCTTCTTGAAATATGGCTTCACTATACATGTTGAACAGTACCATATCCTAGAACCAGTTAAAATGGTTTTCCCATTTGCAGAGGATGGAGGATAGTAGGTGGCCAAAGAGGGTACGGGAGTGGACGCCAGCCGGTGGAAGGAGGAGGAGTTGGCCGGAAGTGACATGGTTGGATGGGGTGCAGGAGGCAATGTCTTTGCGGCGGATCTCCGATGGGGACTGGCGAGACAGAGAGAGGTGGTGGTTCGGAAGCCAGATACGGCTGAGGCTGTAAATCCTCGCATGAATAATATATATACCCCTATTTTTATTTTGTTGAAAGTCGCATCAACAGCTCGATTATAACCGACTACGGTGAATTATGACACAAGGGATTTCCGGTTCGAGTTAGGTGCAGTGCATTGTTTATCGTTCCTGATATTTTTGTAAAATACTTTGTTTTTTTTTTGTTTTTTTTTTATTTAACGTCGCATCAACTGCAATGGTCATTAGCGACGAAGTTGGGTTGGAACTTTATGTGATGAAGGATGAAATGTTTTTTGTAACGTATGAAAATATGCCATGCCTGAGTGGGATTCGAACCCAGGACCGCATGATGAGAGGCGAGCACGAATAACAAAATACTTTGTTATTCGGTTTGTTTTCATTTTGAAGTGTTACTTACTTGAATTTAAAATGTGAGTTAATTATTATTTTTTGTTTCTCTTAAAAGACTATTATATATACATATTTTTTATTGTGTTATTTTGTAGCACTTTAATAGGTTAAGTTATAATTTTTCTGTAATGGCTTTGAATTCTTCTTCTTCTTCTTCTTCTTCTCCTTCTTTATCGTCATCGGCAAATTTAGCCGTGTTTAATGAACAACTTCAACGTGACATCGGTTTGCGAAATACAGAAGGCACTGGATTAGCTGGTTCTTCTCAGCAGATCTTCCCGATCTTATCCGAGGATACACGATTACGGCGGAGCCAACGAACTGTGACTCATAAACGAACGGGTCAAATTGATGACGTACCTGTCAGCGCACAGGAAAGTTTCAAAACGGTGGAAGCAAGGAATAAAAAACGAAAGGCAGAAAAACATTCCAACGAATTGCATGCATTTAAAAAAATTGGAGAAAATTGTGTTACCACGAAAAATTCATTTGATCCATTAACAGATAACTCTGACATGGAGGAAGAGTTAACGCCGTCTGAACCGAAACCTCCTCCTATATTCATTCCGAGTATTAGTAGTGTGCCTCAGATGACACGAATTATTTAGGGTGATAATGTAAATTCGAAGGATTATATATATAAAATATTGTCGCGGAACTATATGAAAATTAACGCGAATAGTAGTCACGTTTATTCTCACATAGTTAATAATCTTCGGAAATCAAAAATAGATTTTCACACATACCAATTGAAACAAAACCGCGCATTTCGAGTAGTCTTACGGCATGTGCATCACTCGATAGATGTGGTTGAAATTAAACAAGAACTACAAAGTTACGGTCATCAGGTACGAAATATCTGCAACATACTTCATAAGGTCACCAAGGAACCGTTATCATTATTTTATGTAGACCTGGAACCTGCTGGCAACAACAAGGATGTCTACAAAATTGAATTTCTCCAAAACGCCAAGATTCAGTTTGAAGCTCCATACAATAAACGAGAAATAATCCAATGTAAACGCTGCCAGAGATATGGTCATTCAAGATCCTATTGCTCGCGGCCTTTTCGATGTGTTAAATGTGGCGATAACCACGAAACATCCGAATGCAGAAAACGTAACGACACACCAGCAAAATGCGCGTTATGTCAAGGAGTCCACCCAGCTAATTATAAGGGATGTGAGGTCTACAGAGACATAAAGAAACGACGATTTCCACCTTTACGGGAACGAAACATTTCATCTTTGCAGACTAAACCTTCTGAAAATGAACGAACCACTGGGCCTACTAAAGACCAGGATACGCACGCTCCTGTTCATGAGACTTATGCGGATGCACTCCGAGGTACAACTCGCCGACCAACAACTTTCGCGGTGCAAGATGATCATATGAAGTTTTTTCAGAACTCTTTTGAGGAGTTGAGAAAAGTTATTGAGAAACAAGCAGAGCAAATGGCCACATTACTAAATCTTCTCACCATCATCGCTTCAAAATTAAACTAAATGCCGGATTTTATGTACAAAATCTCTCTATGGAACGCTAATGGTTTAGTTCGACATTATCATGAATTCATCTCTTTCATTAATTTAAATAAATTTGATATAGTTTTAATTTCAGAGACCCATTTTACAGACAAGAGTTTCTTTAGTTGTCCAGGCTATTCTTTGTACCACACAAATCATCCCGACGGAAGAGCACATGGTGGAACAGCCGTAATTATAAGGAATAATATTACTCATTATGTGCTTCAGAAGTCTGAAAGTGCTTCGTTGCAAGCTACTAGTGTTGCAGTGAAAGACGTGTACGGGTTTCTCACACTATCAGCAGTGTATTGTCCTCCCAGGCATAGGATAACCGAAGCTGAATTCACGAATTTCTTTGATTCTTTAGGGAATAGGTTTATTGCCGGTGGTGACTTTAATGCCAAGCACCAACTGTGGGGATCCAGACTCGCTAATCCTAGAGGCCGATCACTTTATAACGTAGTACGACAAAATAACCTCAACACATTGTCAACAGGAGAACCTACGAACTGGCCGTCTGATCCTAACCGGCGGCCTGACCTTTTCGACTTTTTTATCACAAAAAATGTTCCTCAAAATTCAGTGCAACTCGAAGCTAGTCTTGAGTTATCATCAGATCATACACCTGTCATAGCAGTAATTAATTCGAGGCTCATTGTTAAAGAACCACCTCCGACGTTACATAATAAACATACTGACTGGCAATATTTCCGACTGCTAATAGAAAACAAAATTACATTAAATGTCTCGTTGAAAACGGTAAGTGAAATTGAAGATGCGATTGAACATTTCAATGGAATAATACAAGAGTCAGCCTGGGAATCTACACCAGTTAAGGACTACCCAACGAGACAGCAGTTTTATCCTGAAAACGTCCGGGAAAGAATTGCTGAAAAACGACGACTGAGACGCATTTGGCATAACACTAAACATCCAGACGATAAAAGACGATTTAATAGAGCATCGAGAAGACTAAAAGAGTTGCTTTCCGAAATTAAGAACGCCTCCTTCCAAGAGAAACTATCTAATCTTTCTCCGTCCAGTGCATCTGATTACTCACTCTGGAAGGCTACAAAATTTTTGAAACAACAAAAGAAGATGGTTCCACCACTTAATACAGGAGACGGAAACTGGGCAAGAACTCCAGCAGAAAAGGCTGATATATTTGCTAGGCATCTTGTGGAAGTCTTCAAGCCGAACGAACTTCATGATCAAAATCTTACTGACAAAATTACGGAATATCTAGAGGCGCCCTTCCAGATGTCTCCACCCATCAAACCATTCAGCCCTGCAGAAATTGGGAGGACTATCAAAAATAATCTTAACCGGAAGAAAGCACCAGGATACGACTTAATAACAGGCGAAATCTTGAAACAACTGCCTAAAAAAGCGTTCTTGTTACTTACAGCGATTTTTAATGCTATTATACGTATCGAATGCTTTCCTGCTCAATGGAAATATGCCCAGGTGATTATGATCCTTAAACCAGGCAAGGATCCTTTACGACCGAGCTCCTATAGACCAATTAGCCTGCTTCCAATTACCTCTAAGGTATTTGAGAAAATGATGTTAAATCGTTTAAAACCTTTTATAGAAGAGTTTAAACTGATTCCAGATCATCAATTTGGGTTTCGAGAACGACACTCGGCTGTAGAACAAGTCCACAGACTAGTCAAACTTATTCAGAAGAGCTTAGAATTGAAGAAATTTACTTCAGCTGTGTTCTTGGATATTCAGCAGGCGTTCGATAAAGTTTGGCATCTAGGTCTGTTATACAAAATTAAAATGAAATTAGAATATCCATACTTCTTGATTTTTAAAAACTATCTTTTAAATCGTTTCTTCCAAGTTAAATATGATAATGTCTTTTCCAAATTCTACTTATTTAATTCCGGCGTTCCTCAAGGCAGCATTTTGAGCCTATTCTTATATACGCTTCATACAGCCGACCTTCCAGAACATGAATCTGTAATGACGGCAACGTTCGCAGATGACACAGCGATTTTAGCGACGGACGCTTCTCCGACATGTGCCTCGGAGAAGTTACAAACCCATCTTGACGACATTCACGAATGGTGCAAGAAATGGAGAGTGAAGATTAATGAGGATAAGTCAACGCACGTAACATTTACATTAAAGAAACCAACATGTCCAGTGGTCAGCTTGAACGGGACAGTAATCCCACAGAAGGATGAAGTTAAATATCTGGGTTTACATCTAGATCGAAGACTCACGTGGAGAAGTCATATATGGGCGAAACGAAAGCAACTTGGGCTGAAGTTACGTCAATTATTCTGGCTCTTAGGCAGTAGGTCTCAACTCTCCCTTGAAAATAAAGTACTCGTATACAAAGTAATACTCAAACCAATTTGGACGTATGGGTTAGAGCTATGGGGTACAGCTAGTTCATCAAATATAGAAATACTGCAGCGCTTTCAATCAAAATGCCTGAGACTGATCACTGCAGCCCCATGGTACGTAACAAATGAAATACTACACAATGACCTAAACCTGCCCTTCATAAAAGAAGAAATTAAACAACATAGCGAAAAACATTTACAAAAACTAGAAGACCATCAGAATCCATTAGCGATTAGCCTCCTTGACAACAGCGAAGATACTCACAGACTGAAACGCTTTAAACCACTGGACTTACCTCTACGATTTTGTTAGTCATTTAATTTTAATTTTTTTTATTTTTATCTTTTCTACTGCAACTCCTAATCATCAGCGTCTCATAATTGGCGTCGTTTTCATCTCTACCATCGTCATTGTCATCTCCAGCTTCAACACTTTGTGTTTCGGGATGTTGATTCACGATTCATCAAGTTTGGTTTTGTATAGATATATTTTTTTTTGTTTCTTCACAGTTTGGTCTTTTTCAAACACACTACTGAGTGTCGTTTGTGTTTTAATACTAAGGACATTACTAAGATTTTCTCATATTTGCTTAAAGTTATTGTATTTATTAACTGATTGCAAAAGAAATACTATACTGTTAAAACAAAAAAAAACGGTGAATTATGTAACTGTGGGATTTAACTTGTGATAAATTTCCAGACGCTAGCCGGTTATCGAACCCGGGACCTCCACGTTATATGCAATCACTGCTAATGCAGATGATGAAGGATTAATTCATATTTTGCAACGTATGAAAATATGCCGTGCCGGAATGGGATTCGAACTTAGGACCGCATGATGAGAGGCGAGCACGTTACCAACTACGCCAATGCGGCCGGCAAAGTCACTAATTGACACAAAAACTAAGCGTTGTAAAAAAATATTCAAATAAAAGTTATCGGTTTTGTAATTTTCTAAAGTTTTAATTACACGTTCCCCCTAAACTGCATATTAAGGCCACAATATTAATATAAAAAAAAGTTACCACGAGAGCACAGGCCCCAAGAATTTCAGAAGAAATGGCGTTACTATTTTGCAGAGAATTAAAAATAAGATAAAACTTTAAAATGGTCTCCTTTCATGCTTTACCGACCAGAGTTTTTCTCAAAGTGTGTAATATAAGGAGAAGGAAGAGGAGGGAATGACGAGGAAGAGGAAAAGGACGAGGAGGGGAGTTAAGAAGATTAATCAATAATAATTATTCCAAGTTAAATAATTAATAGTTGTTGTTTAGGTCATCAGCTGAAAGGCTAGTTTGAACCTGTAGAGGTTTTACTAAGTAAAATGAGGAGTGAGGTGGTTTACATTTCCCTTCCTCACTGAGTGGAAAAGTACGCTTATCAGCATGCCGGGCCCTCTGAAAAGCACATATTTTCCACTCTGCAAATGACACCTTCACTTCATTCACCACAGGGTCTGGCTGTATAATGAAATTCATTACTTTCAGAGGAGATAACTCTGATTAGTGTCTTTTACACCTCTACCTCTTCAGTTCTTAAATGATTCAGTCATTTTATTGGCTGACCATGTGATAAGAAACAGAACTATTTATTTTAGCCCTGCAACAAACAGATTGAGTGTAAATAATTTGACACTCCACCTGTTTGTGAAGTATATTAATAGTATATAGTAATTAATAGTATAAATAGTTAATACTGAGTTTTTTCAACAAGTTAATTTTCTTTTGAAAGACTTGTATTTATCCCTAGAGGATGTTATTTTTAACAACACGCACACGTGCAGAATCGTATTATTTTTAAAGCATTATTCTTTACTCTATTGTAGAGAAGATGTCCTGAACTTTGCTAACAACTTTTAAACTTTTCAAGAAACAGTAGCAGCAGCAGCAGCAGCAGCAGCATATGTGTTCTATGAAAAGTAAATATTTACTTCATGAAAAACTTATAATATTTTTGCCTTTAAACTTGAGTAAGTTAAAAGTATCAGAACATTTTCCACCTCCCGACCCCTCCACCCCATCATCACTACAGTTTAGGACTTATACGTCGTTAAGGATTTCCTTCTTATTTAACGTGGAGTTCTTACCGTCTGTATTTTTAAACATTTTAAAATAAAATTGACTAAACTTTTCAACTTTATGATAACCCTTCATCTTAAATAACAAAATAAACGTAATAAATTAGTCTATTGTATTACAAATAAAATAAAATATAGGCCTGTAAACTTTATCCAAGTAAATTTAAATACAAAAGCTTATTACACATCGGCGTAGCGTCGCTTGAGCGACGGCAAAACGTACTTTGTAATCTATACTAATATAATAAAGATAGACAGGGAAACATTGCTCGGGATACTAGAGGAATTCGGACTAGACAACAAAACGAGAAAACTTTTCGCGAAGACTATCAACAATACGCAGTCCAAAGTCAAGTTCAGAACTTGTATCTCCGAGCCTTTTGAAGTAAAGTCAGGAGTAAGACAGGGAGATGGACTCTCCCCACTGATGTTCAATTGTGCTCTCGAGAAGGTCATCAGAGAATGGAGGAAAACGGCACCAAGAGGAGTCAAACTCGGAAGAGAACTTGAGATCAACTGCTTAGCCTTTGCGGATGACCTGGCACTCCTGGCGAACTCAGAAGAGGAGGCGATCACACAAGTCGAAACTCTACATGAACTAGCGGTCAAGATCGGGCTCCAAATATCGTACGAGAAAACGCAGTACATCTCCAACCAGAAAACGGATCGGACACATTTCAAGACCAAACATGGAAAAATCCAGAGGGTGACCAGGTTCAAATACCTTGGCGAATGTATTGAACCAAACAACAATGAAAAATATGCAATAGAAAACCGAGCCAACAAGTTTGAAGTAGCGTGCAGACTGACGTCTCAGATATACAATAAAAAATCCATCTCCAAAAATGCAAAAATAAGACATTATCATACAGTGATTCGACCGGAAGTTCTCTACGCATCAGAATGCCTCGCACTTAGACAGAAGGCTCCATTAGAAAAACTAATCCGTAAAGAAAGAAGGATCATCCGCAAGATTTTAGGGCCCAAATACAAAGAAGGAGAATATAGACTCCACAGCAATGAAGAAGTCTACCAACACACAGAAAAAATCACATCCATCATGAAGAAACGAAGAATTGCTTTCTACGCACACACAGTGAGAATGAACGAGCATAGGCTCTCAAAACAAATCCTGAACTACAAAGAAAAATTGAAAAATCCCGATGGATGGCTCAAAGAGATAAAAACAGACTGCAACAAACTCCAGATAACGGAGACGGACATCATACAAAGAACACCTCTCAGACATAAACTCAAACTAGTGCTCCAGGAAGAGGACAGTAAAAGATCAAGACCTAAATGGTCGGAAGAACGAAAACGTGACTTTTCCAAGAAAATGAAGGAATACTTGGCGAAGAGGAAAGCACAGAAGAAAAACTGAGAAATCGCGGTCCTTTGTAGGCCATAACGTAAATAATAATAATAATAATAATAAAGAAGAAACGTTTGTTTGTTCGTTTGTATGAAGTAATCTCAGAAACGACTGAACTGATTTTTAAAAAATCTTTCATTGTTGCATAGCTTATAGCTTTCTGACCAACATAGGCTATTTTTCAACTTTAAGGGGGTAGTCAACCCAGAAAATGAAAATGAAAACTTCTGGCTATAATTTGTCATTATTTATTTTAAATGAAAAAGTAATTTACTTGTAATGATCTTCCATTTGAACCAAGCCAAAAAATTAATTACAGCCCCTTATATAAGGGTGAGGTTGGAAAAGCGGACTTTTGCGGGGAATCAAATTTCTCAAGAACTAAGAAAGATATCAACATGATTCTTATGCTACAAAATACAGAAACTTGCTTTCTATTATCTGTTGTATGCGCTTGTATGTATTTTTTCTTACAACAATTTTATTAAAGAAAAACCATATTTTCAAAAACATTTATTTTATGTATTCACAAATTATTTTTTAACTAAATCCCTATTAAGGTTTTTGTAATAATCATTCCACAGATAAGAGGAAAAAATTATGAACATTTGAAAAAAAACATCATCCAAATATCTCCAATACAAACGAAAATATTTAATTCTCAAGAATGTACAATCATGCAAAAACCACATTTCCGGAAAACTTAAAAGTTGAAGAAATACGAGTAATTCAGTCGTCTTGTTAAAGAGCTTTATTTTAAACAGATGTTTTTATAACTTTTTGTCAACGTAGCCTACATGCAAAGTAAACAAATGTTGCGATTCAGAAAACTTTAAACTTCAAATAAATGGAAAAACCAATCGAAATTTTAAAAAAGTCATCTTCTTGAGTTGACTACCCCCTTAAGTAACTTTAATTAAGTGAGTTAAGCAACTTAAACTGTAACGATGTCGCATGTTTTAGTCTGTCGGGTGCAGAGCACTTTCATTTTTTCTAAGTCCTCTGGTTGGTGTATATTTTTGGGCTAGAAGCACGATTCTCTTTTATATTTCATAGAAAAACGCGAAGAATAACATTCTATTTCAAAAACAATAAAAATTCGGAAATATTCAAAATTTTAATTTTTGTACTGTATTTTATGTGTTTCGTTTCACTCGACAGGAAGTGAATGAGTCATAGGCCCTATATTTCCAGTTAGTCTCTTATCAAAGCCACATATCAACTGTCTCTTTCTTTTCCATCGGTATTCCTCTATGGATTCTATTCAATTCTGTTAAATCGCAGGGACAAACATTTAAAAAGGTGGGCATCGATTTGAGACAAGAGTGCTTCACTCGTGGACAATTTTATGTCGGACTTTCTAAAGCTGGAAGTGCAGAAAAACAATTTATTTTGATGCCACAGAACAACAAAACCACAAATACTGTATAGAGAGAGGTTTTAAAATAATTTAATAAGGCCTACATTAGCTTCTGAGAAGCGAAGCGAGCGGGAGTTGCTAGTGTAATTATAAAGGTGCATTTCAGACTGCCGTGGCGTCGCCGAAGCTACGTGATCATTTCACATTGTCATAAAGTCGCCCGTGCGACGGCAAAACTTATCTTGTAATATAACCTAATGGTGCATGTCAGTCTGCCGTAGCGTCGCAAAAGCTACGTGACCAGTTCACGCTGGCATAAAGATGCCCGAGCGATGGCAAAACGTATCTTGTAATGTAATCTAATGGTGCATTTTAGACTGCCGTAGTGTCGTCGAAGCTACGTGACCATTTCACACTACCATAAAGTCGCCCGAGCGACGGTAAAAAGTATCTTGTAATGTAATCTAATGATGAATTTTAGACTTCCGTAGCATCGCAAAAGCTACGTAACCAGTTCACACTGCCATAAAGTCGCCCGTGCGACGGCAAAACGTATCTTTTGATCTAATCTAATGGTGCATTTTAGACTGCCGTAGCGTCGCCGAAGCTACGTGATCATTTTACTTTGCCAAAAATTCGCCCGAGCGACGGTAAAAAGTATCTTTTAATGTAATCAAATGGTGCATTTTAGACTGCAGTAGCGTCGCCAAAGCTACGTGACCAGTTCATACTGCCATAAAGTTGCTCGAGCGATGGAAAAACGTATCTTGTAATGTAATCGAACGGTGCATTTCAGACTGCCGTAGCTCGCTCGGGCTACGTAATACGCGTATACCTGGCTACGCCTGCATTCGTACGGTCGCAAACGTAACTTGGCTCGCGCAGGCGCACTGTGACTGTCAACAGCTGTTCTCGTTTCTATCTGTTGCAACAAAAGTCTCTCGGTGCGAACGTTCCAGTTTCATTGTAAAAGCAACGTCAGAATTAATAAACCGAGTAAGACAGCATCCTGTGATGTGGGACTATTCAAAATTATAATATAGGGACGCTAACATGCGCGAATTAGCTTGGCCAACTTTTTTTGCCAACTTTTTAGAGAAACCAAGGAAAATAAATCTGTTTCATTTAGTATGTAAGCTGTTTAAATTCCCAGTGTGCATGATAATACAAATATGAATTTACCCGGGAGTTAAGCGAAACAACATTAAGTATCAAAAATATGGGCAAAGATAGGCTTCAAATATATTACTTTAAATTTTAATTGACTGTAAATTTTTAGAGCTTGTACAATAGAATTTCAAAGTCACACACGTTCTAACGACAAAACGTAAAAAACTAAACAATACGCAATCAAGTGAAAAAAGAAACGCATCTGCTAGAGTAAAAAAGAAGATAGCTTTTTACACTAGCAACTAAAAATCTAGTTGCAATTGAAAAACACTGAAATAATAAACAAAAAAATAAACGTTTAATAAAACCTACCTTGGTTGGTCTAGAGGTAAAGTCGTTGCCATAATCAGCTGTTTAAAAGCTGATTCTCGGAGACGAAGATTCCTGGTTCAAATCATAATTAAGGTAGTTACTTTTATACGGATTTGAATAGTAGACAGTGGTTACTGGTGTACTTTGATGGTTGGGGTTCAATTAACCATACTCTCACAGGAATGGTCGGCCTGGGTCTGTACAAGACTGCATCTCGTTTACACGTCATACACATCATCCTCATCACATTGGGTCATGGGGTTGCTTATTGTTCTGAATTGAACAGATTGCAACGTACACAAATTAGGAATAAAAAAAATAATAAAAAAATAAAACAAAAGACGATCTAATGAATTTAAATGTTATAAAATCGATCTAGTCGGTGTGTATATCGAGTATTAATAATCGATACAAGCAATATTTTCTGAAAAAGTCGCTCGAGCGACGCTATGCCATTGTGAAATAGCCTTACATATTCATTAAACAAATATTTTGTACGACTAAATATACTTTATTTATCAGAACAAAGTTTTATGAGTTTATTTATTTGTGAATTTCCCATCTTATTTTTATTTGTTTTCAAGATTATTTTTAAACACAGAAATTCTTTATCAATTCTGTCAAATACTATCACATGTTGATTTATAAACAACAAAATACAATTTTGTCAAGGTTATAAGAATCTTATATAATGTGCACTTTCTCTTGCTATATAATATTAATATTATAGGGAAGGAAAGTATTACTTTCATGTAGTTTTTTTTAAATCGGGTTTCCACCGGAACAACACTTTTTCAAATCCCTTGAGCACAAAAATATACTACGTGTTTAGCGATTGGTCTGAGTGCATGTGTGAACAAAATATCTCAAGAACAGAATAGCTTACGAACTTGAAACTTAAGTTAGGTACTACTACCGGACCCGACACGAACATTTTCATCGAAATCGGGCAACCGGAAATAGTAGGTAGTTTATTCGTGTAATTTTTCACTTTTTTGCGATTTCCTCAAAAACTGGTTTTACGATTTTTGTTAAAATTGCCTGGTTTACTAATTTTTTTATGCTCTACAAGTCTACAAGATAGGGTAGACGCCATGTCTGCTCAAATTCTTGGAGAGGCTGTTTTCTCGTCAAAAAATTGTTTTTTTTAAGATTGCGACTTTAATATGCATTTTACCGCAAACATGTATATCTTAAAAGTTGTGGAGAACTTAAAATCCTACAACTTGTATTTCAAAAATATTTTTGTATAACGTTTAGTTTAGCGGTAATTAGCGCTTTTCTGTTTTCTTCTCACGAAAACGTGTAATAAATCGATTTTTTAAAGATTTCAGCCTTAGAATGCATTTTACAACAAAATTCTATGTAATCAGATTTAAAGTAAATTAAAAGATCTAAAACGTTTATATAGAACATTTTTCTCTACAGAGCCTAGTTTAGCGTGAAAGAGTGATTTTCCGTATTTTAAAGCGAAACAAAGGTTAATTTTCATTTTGCGCTATTTTCTCATGATTAAAATTAGGTTAGGCTATGTTTTTTGCGGTCAGTTTTTTGTTTATTTCTAATGTGTTAGTATTAATATTAGGTTATATTGTTCATTATTTGCATTGGCAAGAGAAAGTTCTGTGAGTGTTTCACACCAGATTTTTTTATTATATAGGCTACGTGCATTTACAATAAATTTTATTAATTAAAATAAAGAAAATGTTTTTTGAAAAGGTAGTATACACCCAGTTTTGTGTCTCTCCGCAGACTCTCTTCTTTCCACAGACAAATAGTAGTCTACTGTTTTTTAATTTTATTTTATTATTTTTTATTCCTAATTTGTGTACGTTGCAATCTGTATAATTTAGAACAGTAAGCAACCCCATGACTAAATGAGATGAGGATGATGTGTATGACGTGTAAATGAGGTGTAGTCTTGTACAGACCCAGGCCGAACATTCCTGAGAGTATGGTTAATTAAACCCCAACCATCAAAGTACACCGGTAACCACTGTCTAGTATTCAAATCCGTATAAAAGTAACTACCTTTACTAGGATTTGAACCAGGAACCTTCGTCTCCGAAAATCAGCTGTTAAACAGCTGATTTTGGCGACGACTTTACCTCTAGACCAACCCGTTCGGTCAGTAGTCTACTTGTCCCACCGAAATACTTCATATTTTATTAGGAGTAAAGATAAATACGCGGTATTAAAAAAAAAATTAAGTAGTTAATAATAAAATATTTTAATTAAAACCGTAATTAAATTAGTGAGAATAAATTAAACGAGTGAATTATTACCGATTTGAAGACGGGGGGGGGAAGAAAGGACAATATACAGCGATAGTATGAAACAAAAACAGAGAAGGAGATAGCGTAAATAAATAAGGAACGGAACCAACTTTCACCAGGTTCAATGTTCTAACGGACGCCTATTCTATCGTACCTACCATTTCAATCTACAACTTCCATACTCACTCCTTTATTACTACAATGGAACGTCTTTAGATTATTATGCACTGGCTATTCCACCCTTTATTGTTTTCCCGAATTTCCCGGTTTCACTATAAATTTTACTTTTTGTAAATACCACTATAAGAATACTATTTGACAATTTTCAAGATTATACTAGAGTTTTATCGGACGATACAGACGTAATATTTTCACAACTGTAGAAGTCAAAATGTTTTTTTTTTTTAGCTTTTATTTGTTTATTGGGAACTACATTATTGACAACTACCCAATTTGATCGCTGCTTTTGCTGTATTATTTGACGTGGATTAGGCATGAGTTTGAATAGGGACCCCCAGTAGAGTTTGTTCATGGATAGCTGTCAGCTGGTCACCATACAAAGTCGCTTGCCCAACCAGTGTTACTTAACAAACAATAGCGGCTTACTACCAGCTGACTGACTGGGCTGGCCCGAAGGACATAAATATTTGTTTGAACAAATTTATGTAAACAACAAACTTATTCACCCTAACCCTAAGATATACCATCAACTTTTTAATGAACTATTATCAAAATACACAAACAATATACAAATTTACACGGATGGCTCTCGATCACCAGAACACGCTAGTTGTGCAGTTGTCTTCCCTAACAGTACTATTCAAATCCGTTTAAATAATTTTTGTTCTGTCTTCTTTTGCGAGGCATATGCTATATATCTGCCCATAACAGACAGGTGGAGTGTCAAATTATTTACGCTGAATCTGTTAGTTGCAGGGCTAAAATAAATAGTTCTGTTTCTTGTCACATAGTCACCCAATTAAATGACTGAATCATTTAAGAACAGAAGAGGTAGAGGTGTAAAAGACACTAATCAGAGTTATCTCCTCTGAAAGTAATGAATTTCATTATACAGCCAGTCCCTGTGGTGAATGAAGTGAAGGTGTCATTTGCAGAGTGGAAAATAATATTTTCCACTCTGCAAAGCACATATTATGTGCTTTTCAGAGGGCCCGGCATGCTGATAAGTGTACTTTTCCATTCAGTGAGGAAGGCAATTGTAAACCACCTCACTCCTCGTTTTAATTAGTAAAACCTCTACAGGTTCAAACCAGCCTTTCGGCTGATGACCTAAACAACAACAAGAATACTATTTGACAATTTTCAAGATTATACTAGAGTTTTATCGGACGATACAGACGTAATATTTTCACAACTGTAGAAGTCAAAATGTTTGTTTGAACAACTTTATGCAAATAACAAACTTATTCACCCTAACCCTAAGATATACCATCAACTTTTAAATGAACTATTATCAAAATACACAAACAATATACAAATTTACACGGATGGCTCTCGATCACCAGAAGGCGCTGGTTGTGCAGTTGTCTTCCCTAACAGTACTATTCAAATCCGTTTAAATAATTTTTGTTCTGTCTTCTTTTGCAAGGCATATGCTATATGTTGTTGTTTAGGTCATCAGCCGAAAGGCTGGTTTGAACCTGTAGAGGTTTTACTCAGTAAAACGAGGAGTGAGGTGATTTACCATTGCCTTCCTCACTGTGTGGAAAAGTATGCTTATCAGCATGCTGGGCCCTCTGAAAAGCACATATTTCCACTCTGCAAATGACACCTTCACTTCATTCACCACAGGGTCTGACTGTATAATAAAATTCATTACTTACAGAGGAGATAACTCTGATTAGCGTCTTTTACACCTCTACCTCTTCTGTTCTTAAATGACTCAGTCATTAAATTGGCTGACCATGTGATAAGAAACAGAACTATTTATTTTAGCCCTGAAACAAACAGATTGAATTTACATAACTTGACACTCCACCTGTCTGTTATTGGCAGATATGCTATATATCGTAGTTTAAAACTCCTAGCCACAAGAACGGGCGAAAAGTTCACAATATTTACGGATTCGATGAGTGTGGTTAGAGGCTTGCAGGCTGAAGAAATTATAGAGCCAATTATGGAACATTTATATCCAACCTACTTCGACATAACAGGAATGAAGTACACATTGTGTGGATTCCGTCGCATTGCGGTGTAAACGGAAATGAGACAGCGGACACGGCCGCCAAAGAGGCGTTAAAGACCCCACTGATATTTAAACATCTCTCATCTCGTACAGATATCAAGAGACATCTGCACAACCAAATTAAACAACACTGGAACCAAATCTGGTCTCAACATCCTCCAACGAAACTTCACCACATCAGAAAAAACATTTTTGAAAACCCTAAACCTCACTTGGAGCTTCGAAGGCATCAAGTTCTACTTACACGATTACGCATTGGACACTCCACACTTACACACAAACACTTACTGAAGAAAGAAGAACCACAACATTGTACACATTGCAACACGCCACTTACAATCAAACACATCATCCCAGACTGCCAAACTACACAATCCACACGAACACTATTCAAAATTAACAACATTTTAGCACTTAATTTAGTAGACAAAGTAGCGGTTCAAAACAATAAATTTTTTAAAATTTCACAAAATTACAGATTTGATATTAATTGTAAAATCGCATATTTAAGTTTTCATTGTGTCATTCTATTTTTCATGTTTTATTTTTCTGTTGTCTAAATTTTAATTGAACCTAACTAATTTTTCATTAAGTTTTTATATACGAACTAATTGTGTTTGTTTGTGTCTTCTTTGCAACTTTTATACTACATGTATTTATATGTAACGTGGTCGCTAATGACCTCGAATTCGATGCGACCTTAAATAAATAAATACACTTTTTTTGTCATCAGTCTCTCGACTGGTTTGATGCAGTTCTCCAACCTGTTCTATCTTGCGCAAGTCGTTTCATATCTACATACCTGTAACACCCTACATCTATTCTAATCTTTGCCTCCCTCTACAATGTACTCCCTCAATATTACCCTCCATTATTAATAGCCCAATACCTGGATGTCTTAGGATATGCCCCACTAGCCTATCCCTTCTTTTGGTAAGATGCTTCCATATACTTCTTTTTTCATCCACTCGCCTAAGAACCTCTAAATTACTTATTTTGTCCACCCACCTAATCTTTAACATTTTCCTATAACACACATTTCAAAAGCTTCTATCCTCTTCTTTTCTACAGCCCCTATCACCCACGTTTCACTTACGTATAATGCTAGAACCACAACATTGTACACATTGCAACACGCCACTTACAATCAAACACATCATCCCAGACAGCCGAACTACACAATCCACACGAACACTATTCAAAATTAACAATATTTTAGCACTTAATTTAGTAGACAAAGTACACTTATTCACGGAAAAAATATAATAAATTACAGTAAAATACCGATTATCCGAAATAGTTTATTTTTTATTTTTCTACAAACTGTGTAGATAGAAGACGAACTACTACTGTACACAATCTGGTAAGCAACGCTACGTGTGATAGAAGTCGTCAACTTTTAATGAATTTAAAGACATTAGCACGTAATCGCGAATCAGTTTCTCCCAATCGAAAGATCAGTAAAGATCGCATAACGGCTCTAGTCTGAGCGAATTGAACTGGTTCACAAAAATTTCATAAAATACAAATAGTCAAGCATTTGAAGCGTTAGAAACAGCTTTAATTTGGTACGAAATGCAGCCTGAAGCAGATTTTTCTACTCTTTTGACTCTCAAACGAGTCAGGGATCTAGGAGCATTAAAGCGAAAGAACAATGTTAAACAACTCAAAATAAGAGATTTTTTTTAAAAAAACAATGAACTGCAATAGGTAAATGTTTTTTTTTTAATTCTTTTATTTAACGTCGCATCAACTACAACGGTCATTAGCGACGACGTTGGGGTGTAACGATGCATACGACGGTGCATACGATGGAGGATGAAATGATATTTTGTAACGTATGAAAATATGCCGTGCCTGAGTGGGATTCGAACCCAGGACCGCAAGATGAGAGGCGAGCACGTTACCAACTGCCCCAATGCGGCCGGCGCAGTTTCTTTTTTATTATTCCTAATATGTGTACGTTGCAATCTGTTCAATTCAGAACAATAAGCAACCCCATGACCCAATGAAATGAAGATGATGTGTATGACGTGTAAATAAGGTGTAATCTTGTACATACCCAGGCCGACCATTCCTGAGAGAGTATAGTTAATTGAACCCCAATCATCAAAATACACCGGTAACCACTGCCTAGTATTCAAATCCGTATAAAAGTAAGTAATCTTTACTAGGATTTGAACCAGGAACCTTCGTCTCCGAATATTAGCTGTTAAACAGCTGATTTTGGCGACGACTTTACCTCTAGACCAACCCGGTGGGTTGGTAAATAATTTTACCAATAGGTAAATATTTTTTTTTTCTTATAACAACTTATAATATTTTACAGCACATTAGGGGGGGGGCTAAAAATAAAGCATTTGAGAACCGCTGGCTTAGATTATACAAAGAATTCAGTTAAAAACTCATTAACATCGGTCCAGTAGTTTTTGGAACGAGAATAGAATACGTTTCATACAGTTTCAAACTTAGTCTGTTTATGTTATTATTACAGATAAATACAATTTAACGGTCGTTTAATTTGTTTTACAGTTAAAATGTTATTTTACGAAAATGTACTGTTACTGACAAGTAACTTACGCTTCAGCTTAATGTAATTATAAATGTCACTGACGCGACGCGGCGTTGGTTTTGCCTCCAAATATATAAATGTTTAACGCGTTTAAATCGGATACAGTTTTTAGACAATTAAATTTCTATAGAGGTATCAAAAATTTAATTAACTCATTTATCCGTCATTTTATAGAACAATAGAATGTTTATTTTTATTCATTTACGTAAAAAATCTCTCTCAAACACATACACAATAGACTACTCTTTATCTCTCTTTAATATGATGGCTAGCAAACCAGAGTAAAAAAAAAATGGTATGAACACTCACACGTGCTCGCCTCTCATCGTGTGGTTTTGGGTTCGAATCCCATTCAGGGACGGCATATTTTCATACGTTACAAAAAATTCATTTCATCCTTCACCGTCTGCATTAGCAGTAATTGCAGAACAGTCACAGGTAAAAAAAAATACACACGATTTTCTCATGCCAATGGAAATAATAAACAATATAACCTAACATTATTAAACAACGTAAAAAACGGAAAAATGGCCGCCTTCATGACGTAGTGGATAGCGCGCTAGCCTACTAAGCGGAGGTCCCGGGTTCGATTCCCGGTTACGGACTGGAAATTATTACATGCCAAACCCATCATTACAGTTTCTTAACCTACCGTAGTCGCTAATGATCAAGCTGTTGATGCTACTTTAAATAAAAAAAAACATACAACTTAATTTTAATCATGAGTGAATGATGCAAAATGAAAACCAACCTTAGTTTGGCTTAATAATACGGGAAATTACTCTTTCACGCTAAACTAGGCTCTGTAGAGAAAAATGCCAGAAATAAAAGTTGTACGTTTGTTAATTTTCTACAAATTTGATCATATACACTTTTGCTTTAAAATGCATATTTAGGCCGCAATCTTAAAAAAAAAAATTTTTTTGTACGGGAGTACAGCCACCCCAAGAACTTCAGCAGACATGACACCTACCCTATCCTGTAGAGCATAAAAATGTAGTAAACGAGGTGATTTTTAAAAAAATCGCAGAAACCGTTTTTAAGAAAATTGAAAAAAGTGAAAAATTACACGATTATCTAGTACTTCCGGTTGACCGATTTTGATGAAAATATTAATGTCGGATTCTCCAGTAGTATCTAACTTAAGTTTTAACACATACACACATCAATCGCTAAAAACATGTTTTTTGGGTTCAGGTGATCTGAAAAAGTGTAGGCCTACATCCGGTGGAACTTGATTTCGAAAAATCGACTTGAAGAACCTTTCCTTCCTATCAATAGGCTACTCATATATGCAAGAGAAAGTAAACAAAATGAAATAAAAATCTGTTTTTCCTCGTATAGGTCCAATTTTAGACGACGTGAGGTGATTTAAGAAGTTTTTGGCATTTTTTTTGGCAGCCCACATTTCTCAGCATTCGTTCACTGTAAGCTTTACTCCTGTCTTCTGTCCACCAGGGGTTCTGTTTTTGCTCTTCATTGACGCCCTAAAAACCGTAATTAGTTGTCTAAATTTAATTCGGTTCAATAAGTTTTCTCTGGTATATTATGGTTTTTCCAATTATCCTTTTTGACTTTTTAAACCGATTTTAACCGAAACACTGGTTTATTGGTTAGTTTCTAAAAATTAGTTTTGTCAACTGGTTGTCATCCATTCCATATGTGTGTTCATAACATTTTAGTCATATTTTTACTTTCTCTGGCCTATATGAATATATAGGAAGGAAAGTATTGTTTTCATGTCGATTTTTCGAAATCGAGTTTTCACCGGATCTATACGTTTTCAGACCCCCTGAACCCAAAAAACATGTTTTTAGCGATTGGTCTGTGTGTGTGTGTGTGTGTGTGTGTGTGAACAGAATATCTCAAGAACGGAACATCGTACGAACTTGAAACTTGAAACTTAAGTTACATACCACTACCGGACGCGACACGAACATTTTCATCAAAATCGGTCAACCGGAAGTAGTAGTTTATTCGTATAATTTTTCAGTTTTTTGCGATTTTTTCAAAAACTGGTCCTACGATTTTTTTTAAAATCGCCTATTTTACTCAATTTTTTATTCTCTACAAGATAGGGTAGGCGCCATGTTTGCTGAAATTCTCGGTGAGGCTGTTTTCACGTAAAAACGTTGTTTTTTTAAGATTACGGCTTTAATATAAATTTTAGCGCAAAAACGTATATAATAAAAGTTGTAGAGAATTTAATAACCTACAACTTCTGTTTCAAACATTTTTTTGTATAACGCTTAGTTTAGCGGTAATTTGTGATTTTCTGTTTTTTTCTCACGAAAACGTGAGAAAAATCGATTTTTTTAACATTTCGGTCTTAGTATGCATTTTACGACAAAAGTGTATATAATTAAATTTATAGAAAATTAAAAGATCTACAACTTTTGTTTAGAGCATTTTTCTCTACAGAGCCTAGTTTAGCGTGAAAGCGTGATTTTCCGTATTTTTAAGCCAAACTGAGTTCGATTGTCATTTTGCGTCATTCACTCGTGATTAAAATAAAGTTATGTTTTTGAGGTTAGTTTTTGTTTATTTCTAATATTTTATTAATAATGTTAGGTTTATTATTAATCATTTGCATTGGCAAGAGAAAGTTGTGTGAGTGTTTCACACCAGATTTTTTCTAATTGTTTCGATTGATTGTTCATCCTCATTTCACTGGGACATGGGGTTGCTTATTGTTCTGTATTGAACAGATTGAAACGTACACATTTGAGAGATAAAAAAAACAAGGCTATAACAATCTGGTACAACACACTTAACAGTTTTTAGCGTTGTCCGCAGAAGTTAGTGCGTGAACATTGGGAACTATCTCAGTTATTAATAATATTGTAAAATCGGTTATACCCGTGCGTTCGGAAAGTCGCTGTGCACTGGAATTGTGACTATGGATTTATGAAAATATGTATAAAGAAATGACTAAGCATTTTGGAAAAAAATTTTTACGTTATTGTTCTGATATTTTAGAGAACTTTACGCATCAAATAACACAAGTGGAAATGAATAATGGTTGGTTCCAACAAGACGGGGCAACAGCACATACATCTAACATCTCAATGGCTTTCCTGCGCAACGTGTTTGGTGAACGAATAATTTCAAAGAATTTGTGGCCTGCAAGATCTCCTGATCTGACTCCCCCCGATTTCTTTTTATGGGGTGCGGCGAAACAAACTGTGTATCGGAACAGACCACACACGATTGACGAACTTAAAGCCGCAATAACGGCATACATTCAAGGAATCACTGTTCTTCAGTTGCGAAAGGTGTTTGCAAACAAAATGAAACGAGTGCAATGCTGTATTGATGCCAATGGAGGTCATTTCGAACACCTTCTATAAACAATGTAATCACGGTTTAACAATGTAATTAAGGTATTGAATAAATTTTTTTCCAAAATGCTTAGTCATTTCTTTATACATATTTTCATAAATCCATAGTCACAATTCCAGTGCACAGCGACTTTCCGAACGCACGGTATTTATCACTCGATTTTCCATTTTGATAAAAATGTTAGTGTCCGGTCCATTAGTAGTACTACCTAATTTAAGTTTCAAGTTTCAGCTTTGTACAATATTACGTTCTTGAGATATTTTGTTCGCGCGCATACATACATATCAATCACTAGAAAAATTTGTTTGTTGAGGAGACCTGAAGAGGTGTATTTTCAGTGAAAATTTAATTTCTTAAAATCGACATAAAACCAATACTTTCCTTCCCTATATATTCATATAGGGCAAGAGAAAGAAAAAAAATCTGGTGTGAAACACTCACACAACTTTCTCTTGCCAATACTAATAATTAACAATAATCCTAACATTAGTAATAAAACATTAGAAATAAACAAAAACTAACCTCTAAAAATATAACCTTATTTTAATAATGACTGGAAGACGCAAAATGAAAATCAACCTCAGTTTGGCTTAAAAATACAGAAAATCACTCTTTCACGCTAAAATAGGCTCTGCAGAGAAAAATGCTTTAAATAAAAGTTGTAGATCTTTTAATTTTCTATAAATTTGTTTATAAACACTTTTGCCGTAAAATGAATACTAAGGCCGAAATCTTAAAAAAATCGATTTTACACACGTTTTCGTGAGAAAAAAACAGAAAATTGCTAATTACGGCCAAACTAAGCGTTATACAACAAAATGTTTACAATAAAAGTTGTAGGTTTTTAAATTCTCTAAAACTTTTATAATATACATTTTTGCGCTAAAATTCATATTAAAGCCGTAATCTTTAAAAAAAAACAATTTTTTTACGTGAAAACAGCCTCACCGAGAATTTCAGCAAACATGGCGCCTACCCTATCTTGTAGAGAATAAAAAATTGAATAAACCAGGCGATTTTGAAAAAAATCGTTGGACCAGTTTTCTAGAAAATCGAAAAAAGTGAAAAATTACACGAATAAACTACTACTTCCGGTTGACCGATTTTGATGAAAATGTTCGTGTCGGGTCCGGTAGTGGTATGTAACTTAAGTTTCAAGTTCGTACGATGTTCCGTTCTTGAGATATTTTGTATACACACACACAAAGACCAATCGCTAAAAACTTGTTTTTTGGGTTCAGGGGGTCTGAAAACGTATAGATCCGGTGAAAACTCGATTTCGAAAAATCGACATGAATACAATACTTTCCTTCCCTATATATTCATATAGGGCAAGAGAAAGAAAAAAATTAATCATTAAATAGCTACATAAGTTGTGATATTTATTTCGTCATATATTCGTTCCAAAATTTAATTTTAAACTGTTCGGAGCCTGTCACAATACAACACTGAATATTCTTCAAAGACACCAGTCAAAAGCACTTAGAGCAATAACAAACGCACCTTTTTACTTTCTCTTGCCTATATGAATATATAGGAAGGAAAGTATTGTTTTCATGTCGATTTTTCGAAATCGAGTTTTCACCGGATCTATACGTTTTCAGACCCCCTGAACCCAAAAAACATGTTTTTAGCGATTGGTCTGTGTGTGTGTGTGAACAGAATATCTCAAGAACGGAACATCGTACGAACTTGAAACTTGAAACTTAAGTTACGTACCACTACCGAACTCGACACGAACATTTTCATCAAAATCGGTCAACCGGAAGTGGTAGTTTATTCGTGTAATTTTTCACTTTTTTGCGATTTTCTCAAAAACTGGTCCTACGATTTTTTTTAAAATCGCCTGGTTTACTCAATTTTTTATTCTCTACAAGATAGGGTAGGCGTCATGTTTGCTGAAATTCTGGGTGAGGCTGTTTTCATGTAAAAACGTTGTTTTTTTAAGATTACAGCTTTAATATGCATTTTAGCGCAAAACTTTATATAATAAAAGTTGTAGAGAATTAAAAATTCTACAACTTTTATTTCAAACAATTTTTTGTATAACGCTTAGTTTAGCGGTAACTTGCGATTTTCTGTTTTTTCCTCACGAAAATGTGTGAAAAATTGATTTTTATAAGATTTCGGCCTTAGATTTAAGATTTCGGCCATTTTACAACAAAAGTGTATATAATTTAATTTATAGAAAATTAAAAGATCTACAACTTTTATTTAAAGCATTTTTCTCTACAGAGCCTAGTTTAGAGAGAAAGAGTGATTTTCCGTATTTCTAAGCCAAACTGAGGTTGATTTTCATTTTGCATCATTCACTCATGATTAAAATAAGGTTATGTTTTTGAGGTTAGTTTTTGTTTATTTCTAATATTTTATTAATAATGTTAGGGTTATTGTTAATTATTTGCATTGGCAAGAGAAAGTTGTGTGAGTGTTTCACACCAGATTTTTACGTAACCAATCGTACCCTTCACAAAGACCTGAAAATACCAACGGTTCGAGACATTGTCAACGCAACATACAACTCACTACACACAAAGACAATTGACCACATAAATCCAAATGTCCAATCTCTTTCAACTAACAATCTCCCTGTTAACAGATGACTGAAACGAAGGTGGAATAGAGAATCTTCTCCGACCACCATAAAAAAAATCAATTTAACTTGTCATGCCTGTCATTTCATAAAAAAATCATTTTATATAAAAAAATCATCCATCCCAGTTTATATATAAATCATTATCATTTGAAAATTTTGGCACCACATTCCTTACAAAATTTCAAACCGAAATCGGCACTGGATCGATTCACATTCCCGCCATTCCTCATTCATTCCATCTCATTTACTAGTTGTGCTTTAAAAAAAATGTACAATTGTAAATAAAAAATAAAGTTGAAGATAAAAAAAACTGTTCGGAAGATGCCAATTCTACCTCACACTAAAAATTAAAAATCGTGTGAAAATAACAATTTAATTTCCTCGCTATTTTAAAGTTGGTATAAAATACACGAATATTTATTTTTATTAACTACATAACGTGTTTATCAATTTCACTAAAACCCCTTTAGCGCACTTCACCAGTATTTCTCTCTCTTAAAAAAAAAACATTACCTGAAATTGTTTTTTCTCTAAATTCTCAGAAATTACATGTGACTTAAAACCAATCACATTTATATATCAGGTATTTCTGAAAACAATTCATTTAATAAACATCATTAAAAGCGGAAGCGCAATCAATGCCATTTACGCAACAATAAAAAGAAAACAATTAATAACAACTGACATTGGCATGTTGGAAAATTCACAATAAAAATAAATGTAGATCTCACATATGCAATATTCTTGTAGGTGTATTTTTTAATTAGATTTTTATTGTCAAACTGACAACCGATTAGTTATCAGTGGTTATGGGGTGTAATAATATAACTTACAAAGTTAATTTAAACATGTTTATAATTTTTCAAACCATTTCCAGGAATCTAAACGGACACAGAAAAAAGCTGTTAGGTGTATGTTGGGAGTCAACCACCTTACCTCATGCAGATCACTATTTAAAGAGCTGCAATTGCTCACAGTTCCTTCTTTGTACATTTTTGAAGTGATAATGTACGTAAAGAAAAATACCTTTTTACAGAATTTAGATGTTCACAACCACTACACAAGAAACAGAATCGATTATTATGTTGCTAATCACAACACTAAATTGTTTGAACAAAAACCAACTTATGCAGGTAGAAAATACATCAATAAATTCCCACAAGGTTTAAAAAGTTGTGACAATTTAAGTCATTTTAAAAAAAGCTAAAACAATATTTGATTGATGAAACATTTTACAGTGTGCACGAATTCCTTTCTAAATAGTTTTGATTGAAGAGTATTTAACTTCTAATTAAACAAATATTGTGTACTATTTGATACAAAGGGGTTCATGACAAGCCTACTGAGTTAAGCAGTACCAGGGAAAAATTATTGGTAAGTGATGAATTTATCATTGTTTGATTTTTGAATTTTGTGTGATATTTGATTCAATGGGATTTATGACAAGCCTACTGAAGTAGGCAGTAGCAAAAACAATTTTTTGGTGGTAAGTGATGAATTTATCATTGGTGATAAGCTTCCAGTTTATCAGTTTTATCTTGACATGTCCTATACTCCCTTTGGAGTCTCCTGGATGCAAGAAAAAAACCGTTTCCTTTCACAGTTCAGCGTTTTACTGAACAAGGCACGCAGTTTTCTCGTGGATCATCCTTAAGCTGACACAAATCTACAGGACCATAAAAGCATCACATGACTTTCTCTTTCCAATGTCACCGCTAATCAGCTGTTCAAAACCTGATTTTTGAAGACTAAGGTTCCCGGTTTAAATCCTGGTAAAGATAGTTACGTTTATACAGATTTAAGCATTAGATAATGGTTTCCAGTGTACTTTGATGGTCGGGGTTCAATTAGCCGTAATCTCTCAGGAATGGTCTGGCTGGGTCTGTACAAGACTATACCTCATTTACACGTCATAAACATCACCTTCGACTTTGACATCATCCTTGACGGCGCAGAACAACTTTCACACCAGAAAAAAGCTCACATGATTTTCTCTTGGCAATGTCACCGCGAAAATAATGACACGTTCACTTCATTCACCACAAGTTCTGGCTGTATAATGAAATTTATTACATTCAGAGGTGATAACTCTGATTAGTGTCTTTTACACCTCTACCTCTTTTGGTCTTAAATGATTCAGTCATTTAATTGGCTGACCATATGATAAGAACAGAACTATTTATTTTAGCCGTGCAACGAACAGATTAAGTGAATATAATTTGACACTTCAACTGCCTGCTATGGGCAGAGGGTTGTTTATAAAGTGTATTCTGTGTTGTTTTATTAATACATGTAATGCTTCTTCAAGTTTTAGCTTACTGCTCAAATGGGAGAATAATAAACGAAAGTGTTGTGCAGCAGCAAGAGTGGTTTAGAAGAGATGGGAAATTTACAAGTAGGCAACGAAAACATACAGGAAGCTGGGGAATTCTGCTATCTAGCGAGTAAAATAACAAAAGATGGTAGAAGCACAAGTGATATCAGAAGTAGAATTGCTCAGGCCAGAAAAGCCTTTGAAATGAAAAACAGCTTACTAACTACAAAAATTGATTTACAGATTAGGAAAAATTTCTTAAAACTTTATGTTTGGAGTGCAGCATTATACGGGAGTGAAACGTGGGTGATAGGAGCTGTAGAAAAGAAGAGGATAGAAGCTTTTGAAATGTGGTGTTATAGCAAAATGTTAAGGATTACCTAATCTTTATTAGGGTGGACAAAATAAGTAATTTAGAGGTTCTTAGGTGAGTGGATGAAAAAAGAAGTATATGGAAGCATCTTACCAGAAGAAGGGATAGGCTAGTGGGGCATATCTTGAAACATCCAGGTATTGGGCTATAATAATGGAGGGTAATATTGAGGGAGTAAATTGTAGGGGGAGGCGAAAATTAGAATATAAAGCAAATTACAAAAGATGTAGGGTGTTACAGGTATGTAGGTATACAGGGATGAAGGTACAAGGTATACAGGGATGTATAGGTATGTTACAAGTATGTATGCATGAAACGACTTGCGCAAGATATAACAGCTTGGAGAACTGCATCAAACAAGTCGAGAGACTGATGACAAAAAACGGGAGAATAATATTTATAAACGAATAAATTATATATGAATATTGAATGCAATGAACTTTTTGGGTACCCGGTACTGAGTGGAATATATTGTGTAATTTTGGTTTACGAGTTGGTATAGTACATGTTGCTGTGGGTACATTACATCGAGTACATTCAGAACCCCTACCATAATGCGGACGTCATACCACACGAGAGTACGTAATCTACTCTCAAGGTAGATAGAGGTGGTTAAATTCCCTCAGCTACAGTATGATGAATAAAAGGGTATGTGTGAGGTTTTGGAGGGGGTCGTATGTAAAACCTCTTTATCAGAAAATTGATTGGCTATCCCCACAGCAACCTCTACTAATTACCGCCGTATTCATCATCAATATTAATATTCCTGATGTTACTGTAGAACAGGGGATCCCAAACGGCGGTATGCCAGTCGACTCATAAATAGAAAAAATCTGGTGCGAAAAACTCACACAACTTTCTCTTACCAATGCGAATAATGACCAATATAACCTAACATTAGTAATAAAACATTAGAAATAAACAAAAAACTAACCTAATTAAAATCATGAGTGAAAGACGCAAAATGAAAATCAACCTCAGTTCGGTTTAAAAATGCGGAAAATCACTCTTTCACGCTAAAGTAGTCTCTTTAGAGAAAATGCTTAAAACAAAAGTTGTAGGTCTTTCAATTTCCTATAAATTTGATTATACACTTTTGTCGTAAAAATGGCGTAAAAAAAGGCCGAAATCTTAAAAAAATTTATTTTTCACAAGTTTTCGTGAGAAAAATAACAGAAAATCGCTAATTACAGCTAAACTAAGCGTTATACAAAAAAAATGTTTGAAATAAAAGTTGTAGAATTTTAAATTTTCTACAATTTTTACTATAGACATTTTCCCGGTAAAGCAGCAAAAACTACTGCTGGTAAAGCAGCAATCTTAAAAAAACAATTTTTTTACGTGAAAACAGCCTGTCCTAGAATTTCAGCAAGCATGGCGCCTACCCCGTCTTGTAGAGCATAAAAAATTTAGTAAACCAGGCGATTTTTAAAAAAAAATCGTATAAACCGTTTTTGAGAAAATCGCAAAAAATTGAAAAATTACACGAATAAATTACTACTTCCGGTTGACTGATTTTGATGAAAATGTTCGTGTCGGGTCCGGTAGTGGTGTCTAACTTAAGTTTCAAGTTCGTACGATGTTCCGTTTTTGATATATTTTGTTCACACACACACCTACCATTTAGGATTGACGTATTGGCCTATAACAAAATTTGTAGAACTTTTAAAAACCTACAACATTTATTTGTAATTTTTTTTGGTACAACGCTTAGTTTACTGCAATTATAAAGTATCACACAGAACCTTGCACCACATCAAAACATAAATGTTTTAAATGTATGTGATTTAATTTAGCGCGACCCATTCAAGTAAAAAAAAAAAATGAATAAACTATTATAAGAATAAAAGATAAATATAAAATCGTACCGTACTCTGTAACGCTATGATGTAGACGAACCCAAAATGAGTAATACTTAAGTACCAGTAGAAATAATTTATTCAGTAGGTTTAATATAAAACATCACACATGTCGCCCGTTGTTTTGACTGAAGGCGCTGGTAAAGAGTGAAACATGATTACGCATCCTTTTACTGACTTTCAAACCATAGTCTGTTTATATCTGTGCTGCACGGTTCTGTGAGATATAGTACTATAGTGATTTATTTTTCATCAAAATCGGCAAAAATGTAATTTTTTAAAATTACAGCCGTAGTATGCACTTTAACCCACCGGGTTGGTCTAAAGATAAAGTCGTCGCCAGTATCAGCTGTTGAACAGCTGATTTTCGGAGACGAAGGTTCCTGGTTCAAATCCTAGTAAAGGTAGTTACTTTTATACGGATTTGAATACTAGACTGCGGTTATCGGTGTACTTTGATGGTTGGAGTTTAATTAACCATACTCTCTCAGGAATGGTCGGCCTGAGTCTGTACAAGACTACACCTCATTTACACGTCATAGACATCATCCTCATCTCATTGGGTCATGGGGTTGCTTATTGTTCTGAATTGAACAGATTGCAACGTACACAAATTAAGAATAAAAAAAGTGTGCACTTTACGACAAATGTGTACATAATTTAAAACTATAGGAAATTTTTAAAAAATCTACACTTTTTTTCTAGCATTTTCTTTTATAGAGCTTAGTTTGGTGTCAATTTAAGTGATTTTCCGTACTTTTAAGCCAAACAGAGATTGATTTTCATATTGCATTACTCACTCACGATTAAAATAAGGGTATGTTTTTCATTTTACATTATTTATTAATGATTAAACGTACGTTATACGGTTCATTATTTACATTGGCAAGAGAAAGTTGTGTGAGTGTTTTATTCAAAATTTTTCATCTGTATATTACCTGATACCATTAACTTAGGCATATATAGGCATCACTTTAAAAACAAATCAATTCTTAGAGTTTGGCTTTACCTTTTAGACATCCTTATAAAGACAATTTACAAGTAAAACGTTTTGGGAAATAAAAAGAAAAATAATTACAGCATTAAATTACAACAATTATGTTTACAGCATGTACGAAAAATCTGGTGTGAAACACTCACACAACTTTCTCTTGCCAATGCAAATATTTAACAATATAACCTAACATTAGTAAAAAAACATTAGAAATAAACAAAAAACTAACCTCAATAAACATAACCTAATTTTAATCATGAGTGAAATATGCAAAATGAAAATCAACCTCAGTTTGCCTTAGAAATACGGAAAATCACTCTTTCTCTCTAAACAAGGCTCTGTAGAGAAAAATTCTTCAAATAAAAGTTGTAGATCTTTTAATTTTCTATAAATTTTATTATATACACTTTTGTCGTAAAATGCGTACTAAAGCCGAAATCTTAAAAAAATCGATTTTTCACACGTTTTCGTGAGAAAAAATTGGAAAATCGCTAATTACCGCTAAACTAAGCGTTATACAAATAAATGTTTGAAATAAAAGTTGTAGAATTTTAAATTCTCTACAACTTTTGTTTTATAAATTTTTGCGCTAAAATGCATATTAAAGCCGTAATCTTAAAAAAAACAACGTTTTTACGTGAAAACAGCCTCACCCACAATTTCAGCAAACATGGCGCCTACCTCAACTTGTAGAGAATAAAAAATTGAATAAACCAGGCGATTTTTTAAAAAATCGTAGGACCAGTTTTTGAGAAAATTGCAAAAAAGTAAAAAATTACACGAATAAACTACTACTTCCGGTTGACCGATTTTGATGAAAATGTTCGTGTCGGGTCCGGTAGTGGTATGTAACTTAAGTTTCAAGTTTCAAGTTCGTACGATGTTCCATTCTTGAGATATTTTGTATACACACACACACACACACATACAGATACACGCACAGACCAATCGCTAAAAACATGTTTTTTGGGTTCAGGGGGTCTAAAAACGTATAGATCCGGTGAAAACTCGATTTCGAAAAATCGACATGAAAACAATATTTTTCTTCCTATACTATATTCATATAGGCAAGCGAATATAAAAATAATTACAGCATTAAATTACAACAATTATGTTTACAGCATGTACGAAAAATGAGTAAATGAGTAGCATTGCTAGACTAGCGAGTATAACATAAGTGGTTTTGAGTCATTTATTTTTACAGTAAATTGTACATTGAAAATACTTGTTCTGTTTTTAGTAACAACAAAAATAAAAAGTAAGTTACTTTATGTGATTAAAACATTTAAACTTTCACCATTAAAATTTTTGTCTAGTTACAAATACAAATTGTAAACAGAAGAAAACATGTAAAAAGAGTATACTGTATTTCGATGTGCGAGTGTGTTGGAAGAAATCCATTAACCTGATTAAGGTTCTAGTTATTCAGGATGTCTCTCTCTCTCTACTCTAAAATAAAACTGATATAATTCAGCGGTTTATTTACAAATTGCATCTGCTTTTATATTTGCAAGTTAAAGTTAACTCTATTATTACTAGTGGCAATTTTAAAAATGTCATCATAATTTTCCTGTGTCCGTCCGTCCGCCACACCCCGACGTCAGAAACGACAAGCGATATCAACAAACGGTTTTTGGATTTATAATCTACAGAAAAAGTGAGTGGTCCTAAATTGAGTTTGAAGTTCCGGTTTCCACTGGAAGAGGTGCAAAACTTTACAGTTTCCAGCAAACATGGCGCTTATCCTATCTTGTAGAGCATAAAAAAATTAACAAACCAGGAGATTTTTAAAAAAATCGTAGGACCAGTTTTTGAGGAAATCACAAAAAAGTGAAAAATTACACGAATAAACCACTACTTTCGGTTGACCGATTTTGATGAAAATGTTCGTGTCGGCTCCGGTAGTGGTATGTAACTAAAGTTTCAAGTTTCAAGTTCGTACAATGTTCCGTTCTTGAGATATTCTGTTCACACACACGCGCGCGCGCGCGCACACACACACTTGACTTACGTCAAGAGATCAAAGTAAAAAACTACAAGCGATATCAACAAACCGTTTTTGGTTTTATAATCTACAGAAAAAGTGAGTGGCCCTAAATTGAGTTTGAAGTTCCGGTTTCAACTGGAAGTGGTCCAAAACTGTAAGTCAAGAGATCAAAGTAAAAAACTACAAGCGATATCAACAAACCGTTTTTGGATTTATAATCTACAGAAAACGTGAGTGACCCTAAATTGAGTTTGAAGTTCCGGTTTCGACTGGAAGTGGTCCAAAACTGAAAGTCAAGAGATCAAAGTAAAAAACTACAAGAGATAAGACAAACTATTTTCGGATTCATAATCTACACACAATGATAGTAGGCCTGGATTGGATTTAATAAATTCGTGTATCGGATCCGATTTTTCGTGCATCATAAAATTGTGCGTAGAATATTGTAAATACAAGATGATTATAAATGAAATAGAGTTTCGATAGCTTATAGAAAATTTATTTTTGAAAAGTTAAGGTAATTACTTACATGATTATATAGAAGAATTCATTAAGTTTTTATTGAAAATATTTACAGATGTTCAATGTGTGCACCATTTGTAACATGACAGATATCTACACGGTAGTCGAATTCTTCCCACACACGATTTAGCATATGACAGTCAACTGTGGCAAGAGCATTTGCGATACGTTGTTTTAGATCATCGATATCTACAGGAAGCGGTGGTACAAAAACTTTGTCTTTTACATAACCCCATAAGAAAAGTCGCAGGGCATTAAGTCTGGAGTACGAGGTGGCCACGACACAATGTTTTCCTTACTTGCACGGCCGATCCATCATCTAGGAAGACGTTCATCAAGATAATTTCTGAACTGTAAGTGCCAGTTAGGCGGAGCTGCATCTTGTAAAAAAATTAAGTTATCACTATCTTCCTGGAGTTGAGGCATTAATTATTCGTTTAACACGTCCAGATAAATTACTCCGGTTACTGACACTTCGTGAAAGAAGAACGGCCCGTAAACCTTTTCACGAGATAATGCGCAAAAGACGTTTACTTTAGGGGAATCGTGTGTATGCTGTAAAGTTTTTTTTGGGTTTTCTGTGCCCCATATTCTAACATTATGTCTATTAACTTTTCCACTAATGTGAAAATTACATTCATCACTGAAAATCAGGCGATTAAAGAATGCGTCGTCATTTTCAACACAATGTTGCATCTCCAGACAAAAATTTTTACGTACGACTTTATCACTGGTATTTAAACTTTGTACTAACTACAATATATGAGCTATCATTTTCAAACGTTTCCGCAGAATTTTCCACATAGTCGGTTGAGGAATTTGTAATTCTAAACTTGCTGATCTAGTTGATTGTCCTGGACTTGGTACATAAACATCATGAACACTATCAATTTGTTCTTCTGTAACAGAAGGTCTTCCAGAACTCTTCCTTTTGCACAGACATCCACGGTTTTCAAAATGCTTATACCAGTCATAGATTGATTGCCTTGTTGGTGGTGTTTTACCGTATCTTGTTCTGAAATGACGTTGCACAACCGTAACCGAGTTTATATTGGTTAATTCAAGAACACAATAAGCTTTCTCCACTTGAGTAACGGCCGTTTTCCTAGACTGGTCGTTTAAACAGCAGCCAACAACAAAATGCTAGCAACAGTTGCACCAACATAAACTTTAAAAAATTCTCTACAAACCTATATCATTTACTATATTCTAATACACTAGTTTGATGTTTAAGAAGCTGTCGAAAGTGTCTATTTCATTTATAATCACCCTGTATAGTATACAATACTCTGTTGATAGCTCGCGTTCTTAAATTAACTGATTTATTCCGATTATCTTCAATTAAATTACCCACGTACGGTAATCTAAAAAATTTGGTGTGAAACACTCACACAACTTTCTCTTGCCATTACAAATAATTAACAATAAACCTAACATTATTAATAAAATATTAGAAATAAACAAAAAACTAACCTCAAAAACATAACCTTATTTTAATCATGAGTGAATGACGCAAAATGATGATGCAAAATGAGTGAATAACGCAAAAGCTATTCTTCAACAGTTTCGTCAACACCGGGTAAAAAAAGGAAGCGGTTAGGTAGACTAGTGAGACTGATAATGAAGACGCCGGTAACAGCGATCGTAAAGAAGGCGATTCATTCTTAGTAAATTTGTTTCAATGGAATAAGGTAGCTGGTTATCACAGTAAATCAAACATTTCTAGTCATCTAATTAAGCTATAGGCAGTATTACAGGTCAGATTTATTTTTTATAAGGTTAATGAAGAAAATTTTCTTGGATTAAACCACAGTTTACAAAATGTAGGCTATATAAAAACTGCACGGTAGTGAAATGTACGAGTAGTGCGCACTGTTCAGGTTGGTAGCACTGTCAATTTTTCGCTTCCTTTCCTCACAGCCCATTCATACACGAAAGACAATCTCGTGACTTTAGTGTCTATACTTTATAACGCTAATGGGCCAATACCTAGATCTCAAACGAACCTTCGTGTGTTACAGGATAACTGATACAGTATTGTCTGATACTTTAAAGTTCCAGAAGTTTTTAATACAATTTACTATAAAAGCTTTTACAGAGAAAGTTCAACGACCTTTCAACTTATGTACTTTAATTCAGTAATACTATAATTAGATTTCTTTATTTTTCATAATAAACATTCAAGAATTTTTCATATTTTTTTTAATGAAATTATATTGCGTAGCTCTTAAACTGACAGGAAGAAGTTGACACTAATAACAGTTTTAGTTAGGATAAAGAAAGACTGAATTTTCTTTTGTTAGAATAACCGAGAACAATTTTATTTAGCGTTGCGTGTTTTCTGTAAGGTTTATTGGATAATTACACAAGTTAGAAGAATCGGTCATTGTTTTGTAATAGCAGATACAAAATGAAAGATGGAATATTTAATTTTCATTATTACTTCCAATAGTACCGATTTTACCGGTAAACCGCAGATTTTTTTTCACTGATCTTCACGGAGTAGTAAATTTATATAACGAATTGGATTGGAAAAATTTTAATGATTTTTTTAAGAAATTCGTAAATTTCCGCTAAATAAAATGTTATAAGCAAAATCTTAAGTTATTACACGCAAACTGCAAATTGTAACATTTATTATCATTAATTTTTATTTTCTTTTTAACAAGGTAATATGTTTTGGAATCAGTTTTTTTAAAATATGTAAATACAAACTTAAAACAAAAACGATAAAAATCTGAATAAATCTTTCTTTGGATGAAAAACACTCAGTAGTGTATTTCAAAAACTAAACTCTGAACAAAAACATAAATTAAAATTTTAAAAACCCCGGACAAAAATACCTCTAATAAGTAAAAAAATAATATATATTGCCCCTTTAGGATTGACTTCGTCGCGTCGGGGTACCGCTAAGAAACAAAATAGAACTTAGTTGTATTGCTTGCGGTACCCCGACACGACGACGTCAAACCTAAAGGGTCGATATATATTACTTTTTTATTTTTTAAAAGTTTTTTAAGTTTTTAATTTAAATTTTTGTTCATACTTTTTAACCTTTACTAGTAGACATTTGTTTTACAGATTTTCATGAAAAAAGAACCAGAAAACCACTAATTGGCGCTAAAATAAGCGTTTTACAAAAAAAATGTTTAGCACAAAGAATTTTTAAATATTTACAACTTTCAGTATATTACAATTTTGCCGTTAAATGCATAAATTAAGGCCGCAATCTTAAAAACCCCATTTTTTCAACGAGAGTGCAGCCCCTCCCCAGAATTTCAGCAATAGGCTTACACATTTTTGTCGTAAAATGCATACAAGGCCGCAATATTAAAAAATCCTAATTTTTTATGGAAAAAATACGAAAAATCACTAATAATTGACGCTAAACTACTTCCTGCAGAAAAACTTTTAAATAAAACGTCTTAAGTTTCTTAACTTCCAACAGCTTTAATTAAACACACTTCTGCTCTAAAATGCATATTAAGGCCGCAAACTTAAAAACAAAAAACCACGAACACATAGCCCCTAAGAATTTCAGCAGACGAGGTATGAGAAAACGCTTACCCTATCTTGTAAAGCACAATTTTTTTTGTCATCAGTCTATCGACTGGTTTGATGCAGTTCTTCAAGATATTCTATCTTACGCCAGTCGTTTCATATATACATACCTGTACCCCCCTACATGTTTAGTAATTTCCTTTAAATATTCTAACGTTTGTCTCCCCCAACAATTCACTTCCTCAATATGACCCTCCATTATTGATAAACTAATACCTGGATGTCTTAAGACATGCCCCACTAACCTATCCCTTCTGGTAAGATGTTTCCACATCTTACCAGATATTCTTTCATCCACTCGCCTAAGAACCTCTAAATTACTTATTTTGTGCACCCACCTAATCTTTAACATTTTCCTATAATGCCACATTTCAAAAGCTTCTATCCTCTTTCTTTCTACAGCCCATATCACCCAAGTTTCACTTCCGTATAATGCTACACTCCAAACATAATGTTTTAAGAAAGTTTTCCTAATCTGTAAATCAATTTTTGCAGTCAGTAAGCTGTTTTTCATTTCAAAGGCTTTTCAAGCCTGAGCAATCCTACTTTTGATATCACTAGAAAGTATGAAATAATTTATGTAGTAGCAAAAAATATGATTTTTAAAAAAATCGTAGAAGCCGTTTTTGAGAAAATTGAAAAAAGTTTAAAATTTCAGGACATATTTCCGGTTGACTGATTTTCATGAAAATGTTCGTGTAGAATCCCCTTGTAGGACCTAATTTAAGTTCCAAGTTTCAACTCTTCGTATACTATTCCGATAAAATTATTTTTAGGAGGGTGTTCAGGGACCTAAAAATGTGTTTCCTGTGAAAAATTTACATGAAAGCAGTACTTTCCTTCCATATATATTCATAAGAGAAATGGGGAAAATCTGTAGGCCTAAACCTGTTAATTTAACACCTCTCTTACGCTAGAAAAACGCACGCTAGAAGTATGAGTACAATAGATAGTAACATTTAATTAACAGCTTATAAAATTTAAATATTTCTAACAATATAGGGTGATTCACGAAGATATGCAGAAACTTAGGGAGCTCATTTTACATGTAAAAATAATGAAAAAAGTTTATATAAACATGGGTCCGGAAATGCTTCGTTACAGAGTTACAGCTAGCGAAAGATTTCGCCCGGATTTCAGCTCATCAGGTGAAATGAGTTCTTCCTAAAATTCTGGTAAGGTAAATTAAGGGGCGAATTCAATCGTTTCTTATAGTTTTTGGCCTGATAAATTGAATAAAACAGATCCAAGAACTAAGTTAAATAGTTTTTGAGAAAACCAGTGTCAAATGCAAAAAAAATGGAGTGAAAAAACACATTTTTTCATCTTAGTTTTTCCAGTTAATTTTCCTTTGTACTGTTATGAATAAAAATTCATTTAATCAAACATCTATTCGCTTTCTGAGTACTTTATTTACACCGGTTTGTTCAAAATAAAATTTTCTACATGTTTTATTTAAAAATTTTTATTGTTTCTTGGTGTAATAATAAAGTTATTCTTGCCCAAAAATGAAAAAAATGTGTTTTCACTCCATTTTTTGCATTTGACACTGGTTTTCTTAAAAACTATTTAACTTACAGTTCTGGGACCTGTTTTATTCAATTTATCAAATCAAAAACCATAAGAAATGATTGAATTCGCCCCTTAATCTACCTTACCAGAATTTCAGGAAGACCTCGTTTCACCTGGTGAGCTGAAATCCAGGCGAAACTTTTGCTAGCCGTAACTCGGAAACAAAACATTTCCGGACACATGTTTATATAAACTTTTTTCATTATTTTTACATGTACAATGAGCTCCTAAAGTTTCTGCATATCTTCGTGAATCACCCTGTATTACATTAAATTTAGCAAAGAACAATTTTAGATAACCTAATTCTTTGAATTAGGTCACAACCTAAACAAAGATGTATTTACTTAAGATAGATATTTTTATTTATTGTTCAAACAGTTTTTATTTTCAAGTAAAAGACACGTTTTAACATAATGTGATTGTTAATCAAAATTATTTCCTTGATTTTATAACATCAGGCTTAAACATGTGCCGTACGAAAAAGACACTATGTAATTAATAATTTTAAAATGTTAAGGCCCAAAAATGAAATTCCAGAAATTTCTAGGATTTATAATTTGTGTCATACAGTATTGTTGTTGTTTAGGTCAACAGCCGAAAGGCTGGTTTGAACCTCTAGAGGTTTTACTAAGTAAAAACGAGGAGTAAGTTGGTTTACCATTGCCTTCCTCACTGAGTTGAAAGAATATGCTTATCAGCATGACAGGCCCTCCGAAAAGCACTCACTTTCCACCCTGCAAATGACACCTTTACTTCATTCACCACAGGGTCTGGCTGCATAGTGAAATTCATTACTCTCAGAGGAGATAACTCTGACTAGTGTCTTTTACACCTCTACCTCTTCTGTTCTTAAATAGTTCAGTCATATAAGTGGCTGACTATGTGATAAGAAACAGAACTATTTTTTTTAGCCCTGGACCAAACAGGTAGAGTGCAATTAAAATAACACTCCACCTGCCCGTTTTGGGCATGTCGTACAGTATGTATTACAATATTTAAGTTAAACAGGATCGTAAAATTATTCTTGTTGTTAAGGTTATCTGCCGAAAAGCTAATTTGGAGGTTTCACTAAGTAAAACAAGACGTGAGGTGGTTTACAATTGCCATCCTCACTGATTTGGAAAGTATGATTATCAGCATGCCCGGCCCTCTGAAAAGCATCTACTTTCCAAGTCGCAAATGACAACTTCACTTCATTCACCACAGGGTCTGGCTGTATAATAAAATTCATTACTTTTAGAGAAGATAACTCTGACTGGTATCTTTTACACCTCTACCTCTTCTGTTTTTAAATGATTCAGTCATTTAATTGGCTGACCATGTGATAAGAAACAGAACTATTTTTTGTAGCACTGGAACTAACAGACTGAGTACAAATAATTTAACACTACACCATTTGCTAGAACTTTCTACAACTTTTATTAGATACACTTTTAGGCAAAAATGCTTACTAAGGCCGCAATCGTGAAAAACCATTTTTTTCTACGAGAGCACAGCCTCCCCAAGAATTTCAGCAAACATAATCTAATTTTAATCATGAGTGAAAGACGCAAAATGAAAATCAACCTTAGTTTGGCTTAAAAATACAGAAAATCACTCTTTCACGCTAAACTAGGCTCTGTAGAGAAAAATGCTTGAAAAAAAGTTGTAGGTCTTTTAATTTACTATAAATTTAATTATAACTTTACAATAAATTTAATTGTACTTTGTCGTAAAATGCATAGGCTACTAAGGCTGAAATCTTGAAAAACTTGATTTTTTTACAAAAAAAAAACAGAAATCGCTAACTACCGCTGAACTTTATACAAAAAATACGTTATACAAAAAAATTTTAAATAAAAGTTGTAAAATTTTAAATTCTCGATAACTTTTATTACATACGTTTTTACGCTACAATGCATATTAAAGTCGCAATCTTAAAAAAACAATTTTTTCACGAGAAAACAACCTCCCCTAGAATTTCAGCAGACTTGGCGCCTACCCTATCTTGTAGAGCATAACAAATGTAGTAAACGAGGCGATTTTAAAAAAACCGTAGGAGCCGTTTTTGAAAAAATTGCAAAAAGCGAAAAATTACACGAATAAACTACTACTTCCGGTCGACCGATTTTACTGAAACTATTCGGGTCGGGTCCTCTAATGGTATTTAACTTAAAGTTTTAAGTTTCAACTTCGTACAATGTTCCGTTGTTGACATTTTCTGTTCAGACACAGACCAATCGCTAAAAAATGTTTTTTGGGTTCAGGTGTACTGAAAACGTGTAAATTCATTGAAAAAACGATTTCGAAAAATCGACATGAAAACAATACTTTCCTCTCTATATATTCATACAGGCAAGAGAAAGTAATAAAATGATTTCCCGCCTGAATTCGTTTAAAATAAGTGAGAATTAAACCTATTATAAAATAAATACAGTGTTAAAGAGATATTAAATCCTGTACACTCATATAATCTGTTTAGGCGGGAAAATGTCACGTACGTTGTCTACAACTAAAATCCAACAGTCTGTTTTGAAAACTATATCCATTACAATTGTAGTCTATTTATTTACTTAAATAAATAATTAAATAATAATCAGGAAACCCTCATTAAATCAAATTATTACATCCGGTTAGGGTTTTAAACACGTAAAACAAATAATAAAACAGAAACAAAATCTTTAATAATACAAAATTATTTGTGGTGAAATGGTTTGCGTAATATAATAGATAAAATAAAACCGAAGGTCTGGTTTCGATTTCCGGGTCGAATCTGCAAACGATAACAATTTACACCTTATCATTTCATAACAGACAGGTAGCGTGTCAAATTATTTACATTCAATCTGTTCGTTGCAGGGCTAAAATAGTTGTTTCTTAACACATGGTCAGCCAATAAAATGACTAAATCATTTAAGAACAGAAGAGGTAGAGGTGTAGAAGACACTAATCAGAGTTATCTCCTCTGAAAGTAATGAATTTCATTATACAGCCAGAGCCTGTGGTGAATGACGTGAAGGTGTCATTAGCAGAGTGGAAAATATGTTCTTTTCAGAGGGCCCGGCATGCTGATAAGCGTACTTTACCACTAAGTGAGGAAGGCATTGGTAAACCACCTCACTCCTCGTTTTACTTAGTAAAACCTCTACAGGTTTAAACCAGCCTTTCAGCTGATGACCTAACCAACAACATTTCATAACCCAAAATTTGCTCATACCAGCCTGGTGGAGTGTTAAATTATTTGCACTCGATCTGCTAGTTCGAGGGCTACAAAAAATAGTTCTGTTTCTTAAAACATGGTCAGCCAATTTATGATTTAAGCTTTTCAGAACAGAAGAGGTAGCGGTTTAATCCTTTCAGGACCAACGTCCGTAAAACAGGACATAGATATGTTAACAAAGCGATAACATTCGATTTACCGGACGTCGGTACGTCATTCATAAAGTGCCAACGTTCGGATAACTGAGCATTTCCAAAATAAACTTTTAAACAAATATTAATTGAATAATCTATTTTGAAACCGCCTGGAGTAGTGACTAGCACGCTAGCCTACAAAGCGAAAGGTCCTGGGTTCGATTCTCGGCTAGGGTCTGTAAATTTTAACACGTTCAAACCACCGTTAAGGTACCAAAACCCACAGTAGTTGCTTATGACCAAGCTGTAACTTCACCTAGTTGTTTAGGTCATCAGCCAAAAGGCTGGTTTGAACCTGTAGAGGTTTTATTATTACTAAGTAAAACGAGGAGTGAGGTGGTTTGCAATTCCTTCCTTACTGAGTGGAAAAGTACGCTTATCAGCATGCCGGGCCCTCTGAAAAGCACATATTTTCCACTTTGCAAATGACACCTTCACTTCATTCACCACAGGGTCTGGCTGTATAATGAAATTCATTACTTTCAGAGAAGATAACTCTGATTAGTGTCTTTTACACCTCAACCTCTTCTGCTCTTAAATGATTCAGTCATTCAATTGGCTGACCATGTGATAAGAAACAGAACTATTTGTTGTAGCCCTGCAACAAACAGACTGAGTGTAAATAATTTGACACTCCACCTGTCTGTAATGGGCATACCTTGTAAAGCATAAAAATGTAGTAAATGAGGCGATTTAAAAAAATCATGGGAGCTGTTATTGAGAAAATCGCAAAAACGTGAAAAATCACACGAATGTTTATTCGTGTCATTTAATTGGGTGACATGTGACAAGAAACAGAACTATTTATTTTAGCCCTGCAACGAACAACAAATCATGTGAAATAAACAATGACAATATAAAATATATCCTTAAAAATTTGGTGTTCAACACCCACACGACTTTTTCTTGCCAATGCAAATAATGACCAATATAATCTTGCATTAGTAATAAACAAAAAACTAACCGCAAGAAACATAACCTAATTTTAATCATGAGTGAAAGACGCAAAATGAAAATCAACCTTACTTTGGCTTAAAAATACCGAAAATCACTCTTTCACGCTAAACTAGGCTCTTTAGAGAAAAATGCTTGAAATAAAAGTTGTAGGTCTTTTAATTTACTATAAGTTTAATTATAAGCACTTTTGTTGTAAAATGCATACTAAGGCTGAAATCTTGAAAAAATCGTTTTTTACACGCTTTCGTGCAAAAAAACAACAGAAAATCGCTAATAATTACCGCTGAACTAAGCGTTATACAAACAAATGTTTAAATAAAAGTTGTAGGATTTTAAATTCTCTACAACTTTTAATTATATACATTTTTGCGCTAAAATGGATATTATTTGCATCTTAAATATATAATTTTTTTACGTGAAATAGCCTCCCCAAGAATGTCAGCAGACATGGCGCCTACCCTATCTTGTAGAGCGTAAAAAATGTAGTAAATGAGGCGATTTTTAAAAAAATCGTAGGAGCCTTTTTATGAGAAAATCGCAAAAAAGTGAAAAATGACACGAATAAACTTCTACTTCCGGTTGACCGATTTTGATGAAAATGTTCTTGTCGGGTCCTCTAGTGGTATCTAACTTAAGTTTAAAGTTTTAAGTTCGTACGATGTTCCGTTATTGAGATATCTGTTCACACACACACACACACAGACCAATCGCTAAAACCATGTTTTTTTGGGTTCAGGGGGTCTGTAAACGAGTAAATCCGATGAAAACTCGATTTTAAAAAATCGACGTGAAAACAAACTTTCTTTCCTATATATTTATATAGGCAAGAGAAAGTAAAAAAAACTTATAAATAATACTAAATATTTGTTAAACAAAGTACTTAAAACGATAAATATAATAAAATACAAAATAATCATGTATAAAAACTAATATATTAAACAATAAAAAAGTATAAATATTTATACATACTTTGTATAAAATGATATCCAAATAAATCCTTTTTAGAGGTTATAAAGTGATTAGAATTTTTTTTATTCCACAATCACTAGACACAAACACTTTTTGATAATATATATATATATATATATATATATATGACACACTTTAATAACAATGAATGTAATAATCACTTGAATATATTATGTAAATGAATGGTGACAAATCACATGTATTGATAAACAAAAAACACATCACACAGAATAAAAAATATTGTTTAAAATAATATTTTATTAATGTTTTAACAAAGTTATATAAATAGTTTTATTTAATAAACAATAATGATACAAAATTAAAAGATAATAAAGTATTATCTTTATTAAAAATCGACCGAATGTTTTAAAAAAAAATGGGATACGACAAACAATTCAACGACACTTTATAGGTTAAAACAATTTCCAACGGACACTGCCGCGATACTGTGTATATGCAATGGTTGTATGTTGTCCACAGTTTGATAGTACCAGTGAAATTCCGCTAGAAGCGCTGTACTCTGTTACCAATCAAAACATTCTATCAACCTTGTTCACTCCACTTTACTATGTTGCTACACAATATATCATTCTATCTCGCTTGTTTTTGTTTGTCGTCTCACTTTTCTACTAACACAAACAAACGTACACATTGCTTTAGCTGACACGAGTCGTCAACGTAACTCGTTTGTGTCATTTATCAATGCATTATACGATATATACCAGTATAGATTACCAAACATTTCACTTCCGTTCAAATTCTATTATTATTTTACAACTAACAAAACTGTGATGATAAAAAGTAATTAACTGTTTTATTACATTTTAAATAAAATTAAAAACAATTAACACACAATTATTATTTCGTTCATCTACCGAATTGTTGAAATAATGTAGGTATTATATAAAAAAAATATCTTGACAACAAAATTACAATCTGTTGTTAAAGTTTTATAAAAATCTGGTGTGAAACACTCACACGTCTTTGTTTGCCAATGTAAATAATTTAAAATATAACCTGTTTAATCATGAGTGACTGATGCTGTTCGATTTAAAAATACGGGAAATCGCTAATTGACGCTAAACTAAGCTCTGTAAAAAATGATTTTAAAATATCTTATCAGCCTAGCATGCTGATAAACAAACTTTTCCACTCAGTGATAATAAAGGCACTGGGTAAACCACCTCACTCCTCGTTTTACTTAGTAAAGCCTCGATTGAAACCATGCTTTTACAAAAAAAGAGATGTGGACGCTAAAATCAACAAAAAAAAACACTGACTTCTTTACAAAATTAGTGTACTTTTGTATATTTCGTGTTATTTTTTGTTATTCTAACAAAAACAATCTGGTGTGAAACACTCACACGACTTTTTTTGCCAATGCAAATAAATTAAAATATAGCCTGTTTTATTTATGAGTGAATGGCGCAAAATGAAAATCAATCTCTGTTCGATTTAAAAATACGGGAAATCACTAACTGACGCTAAACTAAGCTCTGTAAAAAATGATTTTTAAATATTTTTTCAGCCTGGCATGCTGTTAAGCAAACTTTTCCACTCAGTGATAATAAAGGCACTGAGTAAACCACCTCACTCCTCGTTTTACTTAGTAAAGCCTCGATTACCAGTTAGCGTCGATTAAAACTATGATTTTACAAAAAAAGAGATGTGGACGCTAAAATCAACAAAAAATAAACACTGACTTCTTTACAAAATTAGTGTACTTTTGTATATTTCGTGTTATTTTTTGTTATTCTAACAAAAACAATCTGGTGTGAAACACTCACACGACTTTTTTTGCCAATGCAAATAAATTAAAATATAACCTGTTTTATTTATGAGTGAATGGCGCAAAATGAAAATCAATCTCTGTTCGATTTAAAAATACGGGAAATCACTAATTGACGCTAAACTAAGCTCTGTAAAAAATAATTTTAAAATATCTTTTCAGCCTGGCATGCTGATAAACAAACTTTTCCACTCAGTGATGATAAAGGCACTGGGTAAACCACCTCACTCCTCGTTTTACTTAGTAAAGCCTCGATTACCAGCTAGCGTCGATTGAAACTATGCTTTTACAAAAAAAGAGATGTGGACGCTAAAATCAACAAAAAAAAACACAGACTTCTTTAAAAATTAGTGACCTTTTATATATTTCGTGTTATTTTTTGTTATTCTAACAAAAACAGTCTGGTGTGAAACACTCACACAACTTTGTTTGCCAATGCAAATAAATTAAAATATAACCTGTTTTAATCATGAGTGAATGACGCAAAATTAAAATCAATCTCTGTTCGATTTAAAAATACGGAAAATGATTAATTGACGTTAAACTAAGCTCGGTAAAATATGATTTAAAATGATTTTTAAATATCTTATCAACCTGGCATGCTGTTAAGCAAACTTTTCCACTCAATAAAGGCACTGGGTAAACCACCTCACTCCTCGTTTTACTTAGTAAAGCCTCGATTACCAGTTAGCGTCGATTAAAACTATGATTTTACAAAAAAAGAGATGTGGACGCTAAAATCAACAAATAAAAAACACTGACTTCTTTAAAAATTAGTGTACGTTTGTATATTTCGTGTTATTTTTTGTTATTCTAACAAAAACAATCTGGTGTGAAACACTCACACGACTTTGTTTGCCAATGCTAACAAATTAAAATATAACCTGTTTTAATCATGAGTGAATGACGCAAAATGAAAATCAATCTCTGTTCGATTTAAAAATACGGGAAATCACTAATTGACGCTAAACTAAACTCTGTAAAAAATGATTTAAAATGATTTTAAAATATCTTATCAGCCTGGCATGCTGATAAGCAAACTTTTCCACTCAGTGAGAAAGGCACTGGGTAAACCACTTCACTCCTCGTTTTACTTAGTAAAGCCTCGATTACCAGTTAGCGTCGATTAAAACTATGCTTTTACAAAAAAAAAAAACGAGATGTGGACACAAAAGCAACAAAAAAAAACACTGAATTCTTTAAAAATTAGTGTACTTTCGTATGTTTTTGCCCATAACAGACAGGTGGAGTTTCAAATTATTTACACTCAATCTGTTAGTTGCAGGACTAAAATAAATAGTTCTGTTTCTTATTACATGGTCAGCCAGTTAAATGACTGAATCATTTAAGAACAGAAGAGGTAGAGGTGTAAAAGACACTAATTACAGTTATCTCGTCTGAAAGTAATGGATTTCATTATACAGCCAGACCCTGTGGTGAATGAAGTGAAGGTGTTATTTGCAGAGTGGAAAATATGTGCTTTTCAGAGGGCCCGGCATGCTGATAAGCGTACTTTTCCACTCAGTAAGGAAGGAATTGCAAACCACCTCACTCCTCGTTTTACTTAGTAATAATAAAACCTCCACAGGTTCAAACCAGCCTTTTGGCTGATGACCTAAACAACAAAGTATGTTTCGTGTTATTTTTTGTTATTCAAACAAAAAATACTGAGCGTAGGTATTAAAGTACATGAAACAAATAAATGCAAAAGTTTAAAGTAACTAGCATGCCCCGTCTCGGCTTCGCACGCGAAAAGTGGTACCTGCTAGATCGTAGCGACTCTTCATTTTTGTGTAGGACAGATTCAAGCTGTCAAAATAAAATATCAAAGCAATTATCACCAATTAAAAGAAAATTAAAACAAATTAAAGAAACACGGAACTTTACTTTTATAAAATACTCAGCAATACAAAATCGTATCTACATAATAAAATACAATAAAATTATCACGCGATGTTGTCACCAGCTGATCTTTAGCACCACGTCGCTATTTCTTAAATCATTAAGACTTTATTTATGACAAATCTTTATTTGAATTACATCAGCTGGTTTAAAAGCAGCAGATTATCTAACCTCGTAAAAGCCTTAATGTAGGACATAAACATTATTTCAACCCTTTAGGGCTAACTTTTTAAGGGTTTCAATAGCCTAAAACCTGCACCGGCCTCATATTTACAACATAAAAAAACTGCATGAAAATTTGTTCAGTAATTTAGGAAATAAAGGGGAACATACATACACACACACACACATACATCAAATTTTATATGTACAATGTTATGACGTAGTAGTAGTCTGGTACTTCGTCTGTCCCCTTCATCCCGCAGTTGCACAAAGCTTAGATTCATACAGTATACTATACCCAGAGCATATACAGTTTATCGCGAAACCTTTTGTAGGTTAACTGTACGAATATATACAGTTCAGCCGTTCTAAGTTTGCTCCTAATGTAAACAAATAATGACGTCACTGAGCATGCGCATTATATCTAAATGTGTTCACGCTGATTAAAAAGTAACAACTAAATACTTTCAAAAGTATTTAATACAAAATACTTCTAAAAGTATTTTTATAAATTAAATTGTTAGGCCTACATCATATCACGACTGATGTTTTTAGTACTTTAAGTACTTATAATTTAAAAAATAGTTGACTTAATATGAATACGACATCCATAAAGTCACGGACTCTAGCGTGCACCCTGTAGTAGCTGGTTTTGGTTTGTTGACAGTTGGAGCAAACTTAGAGCGGCTGAACTATATTGTGTTTGTTACGGTAAACACAAATATCGGTTTCTCGAAAATGTGGTCGAACTATTCACAGTGCTGAACGTAACGTAATAAAATGTTGTGAAGTTGACGCTAAACAAAAATGCCTATCCGTGCCTCTTAACAAAAACCGTGAACAAGCGGCTTATCCACTGTGATGTTTCTCTTTCTACAATTCAAAAAATAAAGAAGGAAATTAAGGACGCGAAGAAGCTATTCTTTAACAGTTTTATTGACACATGGTAATAAAAAAAAAAACGGTTAGGTAGATACTAGAGAGACTAATAATGAAAACGCCGATGACAGCAATGGTAAAGAAGGCGATTCATTCGTAATTACAGTAAATCAAACATTTCTAGTCATGTAATTAAGCTATAGGCAATATTACAGGTCATATTTATTTTTTAGAAGGTTTATGAAGAAAACATTTTCTCGGAATAAACCACAGCTTACAAAATGTAACTAGAAACTGCACGGTAATCAAATGTACGAGTAGTGTCTCACTGTTGAGGTTGGCAGCACTGCAAATATTTCAATTCCCTTCCTCACTACCCATAGATTGTGCTGCTCAATATACAGTACCGTAATAAAAATTAAAGACAAGAAAAACATTTTTAAAGTAATATGTTTGAGTTAATGCTTAGGCGTTCATATTCTGTTGAGTCAAAGTTTTTGAAGAGAGTACAGTTTAGTCGCGGTAATCCGAACACGTAAGATATCCGACCTTTGCGGATTATCGATGTCTACAATCTTAGATCTCGGCAATCAAATTACAAATACGATATACTGTAGGACAAAAAGTACAGATTTAGCAAAAAAACGAGAACACAAAATTATAAATGACACCATTCTTTGAAATCTGTTACAGTATTATTTTCATATAATTTTAAAATAAACAAACTTGAAACTTAAGTCAGGTTCTACTAGAAGACCCGACACGAACATTTTCATCGAAATCGGTCAACCGGAAGTAGTAGTTTATTCATGTCATTTTTCACTTTTTGCGATTTTCTCAAAAACGCTCCAACGTTTTTTTTTTAAAACACCTCATTTACTACATTTTTTTTACTCTACAAGATAGGGTAGGCGTCACGTCTGCTGAAATTCTTGGGGAGGCTGTTCTCTCGTAGAAAAAAATGTTTTTTTTTAAATTGCGGCTTTAATATGCATTTTAGCACAAAAATGTATAACATAAAAGTTGTAGAGAATTTTAGAATCCCTCTATTTTTATTTCAAATATTTTTTTGTATAACGCTTAGTTTAGCGGTAATAAGTGATTTTTTGTTTTTTATGTCATAAAAATCTGTAAGAAATCGATTTTTTACGATTTTCGGCCGTAGTATGCGTTAACAAAAAAAAAATTTAATCAAGTATATTGGAAATTAAAAGATCTACAACTTTTATTTAAAACATTTTTCTCTACAGAGCCTAGTTCAGCGTGAAGAGTGATTTTCCGTATTATTAAAACCAAACTAAGGTTGGTTTTCATTTTGCAACATTCACTCAAGATTAAAATTAGGTTATATTTTTGAGGTTTTTTTTTGTTTATTATTAATGTTAGGTTATATTGTTCATTATTTGCATTGACAAGAGAAAGTTGTGTGAGTGTTTCACACCAGATTTTTTTATAATAAATTTTGTCTCAATCATTAAAATAATTTTTGGAAATTCGAGAATTAATGAGGAGGGAATGAGTCAGTCAGAGAGGGCTTTTGCATTATAAGAGTTGCATGAATGTGCTCGTATTAGTGCAAAGCATGTGTGTGGTATGACAGTAACGAAATTACAGTTAGTAGTCTATGGTGTCGAAAAGTTTACAAATTCTGTTCATCTCAGTCTTTTATTATTAGAAACAGAAGGGAACATCTGTTTACTTTACCAATTTCTAAGTATTGTGTAATTTAGATTCTAAATTTAGAATTTCAAATCGATGCACGATTCTAGCGCGATCGGTTTCGTTGCACCAGTTCGCTTAACCACACGTGTAAAAAACTAGGCTACGTATATCTTCTGAAGAAAAAACCTTTTTCAATATATTTCTCCATTTAGGACACATTACAGTTTATTTAAGGGAACCCGGAATGCCTATCTCCGTAATATGAATGTTTTTTTTATTCCTAATTTGCGTACGTTGCAATCTGTTCAATTCAGAACAATAAGCAACCCAATGACCCAATGAGATGAAGATGATGTGTATGACGTGTAAATGAGGTGTAGTCTTGTACAGACCCAGGCCGACCACTCCTGAGAGAGTATGGTTAATTAAATCCCAACCATCAAAGTACACCGATAACCACTGTCTAATATTCAAATCCGTATAAAAGTAACTACCTTTACTAGGATTTGAACCAGGAACCTTCGTCTCTGAAAATCAGCTGTTAAACAGCTGACTCGCGGTGACGATTTTACCTCTAGACCAACCCGGTGGGTTAAAATTAATGTAAGGAACATTTTCTCAAAAACTGTTGGAGTTATCCTGTCCAATTTTCTTGTGGTTACTTTTCAGGCTATTTTACACCCACTGAGTTAGTAGCATCTTGATATATTGTTAGGAAGGTAAGACATTTTTTTTTTGAAATTACCACTTTTGAAAATCATGACTTTTTGTTTATTGTAATGGAAAATAAATATTTAAACACATTATTTTACTGTAATATTAACGGAGTTCATTGAAATTATAGTACGAAAGGCTGGGCTGGAATTTCAATAAAATCCATTCACAGTTAGCTGAGAAAATGTTCCATATATGTCAAAAATTGTTATTTACGGGAAACGATAAAACTATAAGAGAACACAAATTATACGTTAAATAATTCAATATGTTTATTTTTTACAGTTCAGAGGTTAATATATTATATTCACAGGGGGTCTGGTGCTAACTTAAAAGTTTTAAAACAAAAATTATCGCATAAAATAAACAAATTATATATTTATCTGTCATTCAAAAAATAGAGATGTTATGCAAATGGTAACGTTTAAATAATAACGTAAGGATTCAACATATTTTTAATTTTAAAAAAAACTGCAAAACCCCGAACAAATTATACCGATATTGTTCGATGCAGAAAACTCTGAATTATAATCATTTGCAGAAAACCGGAAAAGTGAAAATTTTTTATTTCTTTCGTTCCGGGGACCCTTAAATCCCGATAACAGGCAGGTGGAGAAGTGTTAAATTATTTACACTCAATCTGTTAGTACAAGGGCTACAAAAAAGTAGTTATTTTCTTATCACATGGTTAGCGAATTATACGACTGAAGTATTTAAAAACAGAAGAATTAGAGGTGTAAAAGTCTCTATACTATCTTTCAAGGCTGATGAGCCCTGAATGTGTGCATTGCCCCCTACCCACTTTATAGCTAGCCAATGACTTGCTAGCAACGTTGCCAACACTTGCTCTTGTAGCTCTGTTAAATATTTCGTCGGCCATTATTTTGGTCTTTCAATAAGAATTATATTCTACAAACATACAATCAGCTGATTATGTTATAAAGTATTGCATGTTAACGCGCTCTATAATCGATGTGTTCAGTGTGAGATGCAAGACGAGAGTGAACTATTGCGGCTCTTATACGCATGTGCGAGTAATGTTTATCAGGTACAATCTGACAACGCTGGCAAACGTTCTGAGCGGTCTAAACGTGGGGAACAGCAGAGCTCATCAGCCGTGAAAAGCATATTAGTCAGAGTTACCTCCACTGAAATTAATGTATTTCATCATACAGCCAGACTCTGTGCTGAATAAAATCAACGTGTCGTCGTTTGCAAGGTAGAAAGTAGATGCTTTTCATATATGGTGATAACGATACTTTTCCAATCAGTGCGGAAGACAATAGTAAACCACCTCACTCCTCGTTTTACTTAGTAAAACCTTTAAAAGTTCAAACCAGCCTTTCGGCTGATGACCTAAACAAGAAGATTGTTTAAATTTGAATTTTTTGAGCTATCCTGGAGAGTGTGTGTATATAAGCTGCGGAAGTGTGGGTATTGACAAGGAGAGAGAAGGATCGCCAAAAAGCGGTGGAGATGGATTTCTGGAGGCGGAGGTGTGTCGCGGATCGATCGAATTCCGAAATTAGGAGAAGAATCGGCGTTCAAGGAAATATGATGGATACCATGTCCCGGAAGCAGTTAAAAAGGTTTGGCCATTTGCAAAGGATGGAGGATGGTAGGTGGCCAAAGAGGGTATGGGAGTGGACGCCAGTGGGTAGAAGAAGGAGGGGTACCAGAAGTGACATGGTTGGATGAGGTGCAGGAGGAAATGTCTTTACGGCGGCTCACCGATGGAGACTGGCGAGAGAGAGAAAGAGAGAGAGAGAGAGAGAGAGAGAGAGAGAGTGAGAGAGAGAGAGAGAGAGAGGTGAGGAAGCGAGATACGGCTGGGGCTGTAAAGCCTCGCATGAATAAAAAAAATTTTTGAGCTTTTTAATATTGTCTTCCATGATTATATATTTGCGTCATTGTAGTTTGTAAAATATAATAAGAAATATTGTAATATGTATAAAAAAATTTCGCTATGACTTTGTACTTCCTACTCCATCGTATATCACAGTTACTTGTTAACAAAAACATTTTTTTTTTTGTAGCGTCTACAGCTATTGCTGTCTACCTTCTAGATACTCCATTCACCCTATTTTCCCAATCCCCATCAGCCAACCCTTTCTCTTGTGTTGCCTCGTGTACTTCGTCATTCCTTGATCTTCCTGCCCTTCCTCCTTCTTCGCCCTGGGCTTCATACCGTTATCTTATGAATCCATCCAGCCACCGCTGTACTGACATGTTCATACCACAGTAACCGCTTTTCCTCTATATGTTTCATTACATTTTCTTACACCTCCATCCTACTTCTAATATCCTCATTTCGTACCTTATGAAATCTGATCAGATGACAGTATCTAGGCATGTATTTCATTTCTGTTGGAATAATTTTACTTTTGTTCCTGTTTTTGTATACTTTTTTTTCTATAAACCTTAGTTTAGCGGTAATTAGCGATTTTCTGTTTTTTCTCACGAAAACGTGTGAAAAATCGATTTTTTTAAGATTTCGGCCTTAGTGTGCATTTTACGACAAAAGTGTAAATAATAAAATTTATAGAAGATTAAAAGATCTACAACTTTTATTCAGAACGTTTTTCTCTACAGAGCCTATTTTAGCGTGAAAGAGTGATTTTCCGTATTTTTAAGCCAAAATGAGGTTGATTTTCATTTTGCGTCTTTCATATATGATTAAAATTAGGTTATGTTTATTGAAGTTGGTTTTTTGTTTATTTCTAATGTTTTATTGCTAATGTTAGGTTATATTGGTCAATATTTGCATTGGCAAGAGAAAGTTGTGTGAGTGTATCACACCAGATTTTTTTTGGTTAGTTTCATATTGTGGGAAGGATTATGTTGTTGGGAAAGAACTTTGAAATGACATGAAGTAAGAATAGAATATCTTGGAATGATTTGTCTTTTTTTTCTGAGGCTGTTGAATTTCAAGAAGCTATTCATTTCATGGTTTTGTTACATAATACTTCTACAGAGTATACTGGGTAATGCAGTGATAAAATATATTCAACAATTTTTTCCTCGGAACAAAAAATAGAAAGAAAGTGACTGACAATATTTCTGAGTTGTATTCAAAACGGAAAACGCGGGAAGAGCATTTTTTATTTAGGGAAAACAATAATAAACATTTTCTTTCTCTTTCAATGACAATTTATTTGTTTGAATTTGAGTGTGTTTGTGTGTGTGTGTGTGTGTGTGTGTGTGCGTGTGTGTGTGTGTAAATGTGAGGGCATGTATTGTGTGTAACCGCTAAATAAAAGATACGGGGCACATACATGCTGAGTGGATGTGACAGGCGCGCGGGCATTGTAAAGGACGATCTTTCTTGCTCAGACAGCGTCATTATTTTTCTCCACTTTAAAGACAAATGGCTTTCCCTCCCTTGGCTACTTCTACCCCTTTCTACACTAACCCAACCCACAAATTTTCACCCTCTTTGTTTATTTCCGTGTCAAAATAATGAACGTAAAACATTGAATTAAAGTAAAGAATAATAAATAATTCGTACTACGTATTTAAAATACAATAAAAACTAATTTATGTTTTTTTTATTTAGATAGTTTCTTTTTTTACTCTCAATCTGTTCGTTGCAGGGCTAAAATAAATAGTTCTGTTTCTTATCACATGGTCAGCCAATTAAATGACTGAATTATTTAAGGACAGAAGCGGTAGAGGTGTAAAAGACACTAATCAGAGTTGTCTCCTCTGAAAGTAATGAATTTCATTATACAGCCAGACCCTGTGGTGAATGAAGTGAAGGTGTCATTTACAGAGTGGAAAATACGTGCTTTTCAGAGGGCCCGGCATGCTGATAAGCATACTTTTCCATTCAGTGAGGAAGGCAATAGTAAACCACCTTACTCCTCATTTTACTTAGTAAAACCTCTACAGGTTCAAGCCAGCTTTTCGGCTGATGACCTAAACAACAGTTTCTTTTTGTTGAGAAAGTATTGCTTTAGTGAAAAATTTTTGATGCTCGGATCTTTATGTTTACGACCCCGTGAAGCAAAAAACTTATTTCTCAGCGGATGGCAACATTACGTGGCGTGGGAAAACATTAAATCTTTGGTGACGTAAAGAGGGGCCGTTTGTGTGTGTTTCTGCCGGGGTAGATAAGATGGTAGTTTGCCCTAAAAATGTCCGGTGAAAACCTTAGTGAGTTAGCCCTGAAAAGAACCGCTCGACGAAGAAGATGATTTGGGACTTAAAACCGCCCGTTTACATTTTGTATAGTTACGGTTCGAATCGTATGCATAGAAGGAAATCACGTTTTGCATTTACTCCATTAGTACAATGACACATGTGAGTTTTACAGCGGCAAGATCATTATTTACAGTGGCAAGAGAAAGTCGCGTGAGTGTTTCACACCAGATTTTTACTTTCTCTTGGCTATAAGAATATATAGGAAGGAAAGTATTGTTTTCTCGTCGATTTTTCGAAATCGAGTTTTCACCGGATCTACACGTTTTTAGACCTCCTGAACCCAAAAAACATGTTTTTAGCGATTGGTGTGTGTGTGTGTGTGTGTGTGTGTGTGTACAAAATATCTCTAGAACGGAACATCGTACGAACTTGAAACTTAAGTTAGATACCACTACCGGACCCGACACGAACATTTTCATTAAAATCGGTCAACCGGAAGTAGTAGTTTATTCGTGTAATTTTTCACTTTTTTGCGATTTTCTCGAAAACAGCTCCTACGATTTTTTTAAAAATCCCATCATTTACTAAATTTTTTATGCTCTACAAGATAGGGTAGGCGCCATGTCTGCTGATATTCTTGGTGGGGCTGTTTTCTTGTAAGAAATTTTTTTTCTAAGATTGCGACTTTAATATGCATTTTAGCGCAAAAATGTAGCTATAAATAATAAAAGTTGTAGAGAATTTATAATCCTACAACTTTTATTTCAAACACTTCTTTTTTATAACTATGTGTGTGTGTAACAGAAAATTGCTAATTACCGCTAAACTAAGCAGTTTAGCGGTAACAGAAAATTGCTAATTACCGCTAAACTAAGCAGTTTAGCGGTAATTAGCAATTTTCTGTTTTTTTCTCAAGAAAACCAGTAAAAAATCTTTTTTGTTAAGATTTCGGCCTTAGTATGCATTTTACGACAAAAGTGTATATAATCAAATGTATAGGAAATTAAAAGATCTACAACTTTTATTAAAAGCATTTTTCTCTAAAGAGCCTAGTTTAGCGTGAGAGAGTGATTTTCCGTATTTTTATGCCAAACTGAGGTTGATTTTCATTTTGGGTGTTTCACTCATGATTAAAATTAGGTTATGTTTATTGAGGTTAGTTTTTTGTTTATTTCTAATGTTTTATTACTAATGTTAGGTTTATAGTTAATTATTTGCATTGGCAAGAGAAAGTTGTGTGAGTGTTACACACCATATTTTTTGTTGTCGTTGTTGTTTAGGTCAACAGCCAAAAGGCTGGTTTGAACCTCTAGAGGTTTTACTAAGTAAAAACGAGGAATAAGATGGTTTACCATTGCCTTCCTCACTGGGTTGAAAGCGTATGCTTATCAGCATGCCAGGCCCTCCGAAAAGCACTCACTTTCCACCCTGCAAATGACACCTTCACTTCATTCACCACAGGGTCTGGCTGCATAGTGAAATTCATTACTCTCAGAGGAGATAACTCTGACTAGTGTGTTTTACACCTCTACCTCTTCTGTTCCTAAATAGTTCAGTCATATGAATGGCTGACTATGTGATAAGAAACAGAACTATTTTTTTTTGTATAGAAATGCAATCTGCCTAACTGCCGCAACTTGTAGCTATCGACTTTGATTCCTATAAACCGACCAACAGTTCTTATCAAGTAGTGTTGTAAGTCAGTGGCCTAAAAATTAATTCTATTTAAATTAATTACTAACCAATTCGTTCCATGTAATTATTTATTACCTTATCTATTATTAATTTAATAAAGAAATGTCTAGCGGACTTGCTGTAAGCCGGCATACAGTATCCATTGGAGCAGACGTTAAATCCCAGTTCACTCTATTTCTCTCTCAGCATTTCTCCCCCGCTCACACAATCTCTCTCTCTCATGGTTACTAATTCTGCCACTCAAACACACAAGTTCATAAATTACTATTCAGTTAACAGTACAGGTTGTTCATTCAAGTCTGGTGGAGCGTATACCAAAGCTTCAATGTTGCTCTCTCACTCACACAAGTATTACTATCCTTTTCTGACTAGTGTAAAGATATAAGACCGCATACAGCCTCCTTATCAAACCCCGCGAAAACTCTACCATCGGCGTAAAAGCTTCTCTTACTGCAACCCTTTTCTTCTAGTACAAACGATTCCAGTATAGGAATGAGCAAATCTAGTGGGTGGGATAGAGAAAGAAAGAGAATACCTTTATTCACCATCTCTTTTCCTCTTTGAAACTTACTATCTTTTATTATAAAGTGAAGATTCTAACATTACTCGATGCAATCTCTATATTTCAACATTAATATACCCAGGTGTTCTGTGTAAGTAAAATGTACTGTACATTACAAAATACATTTTATGTTATATCATAAATATGTTCCCTACATTATCACTGTGTTATCTTTTGAAAAGTCATATAAATTTGAAAACAGAATCCAATTTTTCATTTTAAATTAACAACTGAAATAATCCATCAATTTTACAGTGCAAAAATAATATATTGTAACACCTAAGAACAACAGTTCGTTAGAGATCCGAGTATTATAAATAACAAATAAACTTTTTTTAAACTTACGAGTTGTGGCTATTAAACAACAAAACTGACGTAAAAAAATATTTTTATTACATAATCACCTATTGTCACCTTCAATATACACTTCTTCTCTATCCCTAAAACGTTTCATGCGAATTTTCCATCGTTGGAAACAGCTCTGGAAGTCATCTTCAGTCAGCCCCTTCAGGACACGTGCCGCTTTCTCTTTTACAGGTTCCACAGACTCAAATCTTGACCGTTTTAATGCATATTTTACCTTAGGGAACAGGTAGAAGGTAATGATTCGGAAACGAAGCGCCAATCCATGCACTGGAAGAGCCGAACTTCACCGACAGCCAAAAAAGTTCGAATGAGCATATCAAAATTTAAAGCAATGATGATTGTTTTTTTTTATCCATGTGATTGTGTACCTTTACTGGGTTCCTGAAGGTCAAACAATTAATCAATATTACTACCTTGAGGTACTTTTTTCACTACGTCAAAGAGTAAGGAAAAAACGCCCTGAAATATGGAAGGACAAATCATGGGTTCTCCTCCAAGACAATGCGCCAGCTCATTCCGCGTTATCTGTCAAGAGTTTCCTAGCCAAGTACAGCATCTCAGTGTCAGAACATCCACCTTATTCACCAGATCTTGCACCATGTGACTTCTACCTGTTCCGTAAGGTGAAATCTACATTAAAAGGGACAAGATTTGATTCCATTGAAGCTGTAAAAGATAAAGCGGCACGTATCCTGAAGAAGCTGATAAAAGATGACTTCCAGCACTGTTTCCAACTATGGAAAATTTTTATGGAGCGTTGTAGGGATAGAGAAGGAGTGTATATTGGTATATTGAAGGTGACAATAAGTAATTATGTATAAAATAAAAATAAATTTTTTTACAACGTCAGTCTCGTTATTTAATAGCCACACCTCGTATTTGCCCGAGGTAACTACAGATAATGAATTTGATTTGTTATCGAAAAGCAACAACTGTACATTTTGAGTTATATTTGTAATAACAGTGATTAAAATGGAAACTACGAATAAGAAGATTATCTGGATACTGATTGAAGAAAGTAGGTACCTTCTTGGTAGAAGGAAAGACGGCGATGACGTCATCAGTAGAGTGTTGGTTTGCGGGGATATCTAGGTCTGTTGGTAAAGTGTACAGTTGTGTTAGTGTATTGTGTATGGTACAGAGCTTGTGAGAAGATTGCGGAACAGTGGATGAGGATAAGGGCAAAGGGTGTTTAGAAGGACTCAAAAGGTGTTTGGAGTAAAAGGATGGAGGGAGAGTCTGTGTCGGAGAGAGATACGATGGAAAAGAGGCACTGGAGCATATTCCTCTGTCATGTCTAGAGAAATGATTTACCGCCACGAAGGGAAACTTAATACCTACTTGAGCAAACTTTTGATATCTTTACGGAAACCCTTTCCCTTCTCGAAACGTTTCTACCTACCCCTTTCAGGGATCCCAGCACGGATACCTGTCAGGAGAAAATTACCCCCTTTCCCAATTTCATACAACCCGACCACCCCCTCAATTTCAAACTGCTGCACTCCTGCAGATGTCGCATAGCAACAAATATTTACAGTATACCTTGTTTTATATCATGTTTATAGATAACTTTGTCCTAATTTGTACACCAGTTCTTTATCACTAAGTACTAACTGGTTTTAAAATATGCTTAAATAATTTACATACTTCATTATCAAAATATAGCCTACTTGTATTCTTCAATTAATTAATTAATTAATTATTTAAACATACCAAAGTAGTTAAATAATCTTTTATTACTCATCTCAAAAATTCTTACCACATTTTATAAATACAACAAAAATAAAAAAAAAAACATTGTTTGTGTGCTTATGACCACACGATAGAAGTGAAAACTTACATGAAATAAAATTATTTATTTTTATTATAGATACTGAAGTCACGAGATTGTCTTTTGCATATGGATGGGCTGTGGGAAAGGGAAGTGAAAATTTGACAGTGCTGCCAACCTCAACAGTGAGACACTACTCGTACATTTCACTACCGTGCAGTTTCTACATACATTTTGTAAGTTGTGATTTATTCCAAGAAAATGTTTTCTTCATAAACCTTATAAGAAATAAACGTGACTTGTAATATTGCCTATAGCTTAATTACATGACTAGAAATGTTTGATTTACTGTAATTACAAGCTACATTATTCCGTTGGAACAAAATTTTCAACGAATGAATCGCCTTCTTTACTATCGCTGTCACCAGTGTCTTCACGATCAGTCTTACTAGTATCTCTACCTAACCGTTTATTTTTATTACCAATGTCAAGAAAACTGTTGAAGAATAGCTTCTTCATGTCTTTAATTTCCTTCTTAATTTTTCAAATAGTGGAAAGAGATACATCACAGTAGTTAGCCACTTGCTAATGGCTTTTGTTAAGAGGGAGGGAAAGGTATTTTTATTTAGCTTGAACTTCACAGCAATTTATTACACTGCATAATAGATTTCGTTCAGCACTGTGAATAATCTGCCCATGTTTTTGAGAAACTGTTGTTGTTGTTTAGGTCAACAGCCGAAAGGCTGGTTTGAACCTGCAGAGGTTTTACTAAGTATAACGAGGAGTGAGGTGGTTTACCATTGCCTTCCTCACTGAGTGGAAAAGTACGCTCATCAGCATGCCGAGCCCTCTGAAAAGCACATATTTTCCACTCTGCAAATGACACCTTCATTCACCACAGGGTCTGGCTGTATAATGAAATCCATTACTTTCAGAGGAGATAACTCTGATTAGTGTCTTTTACACCTCTACCTCTTCTGTCCTTAAATGATTCAGTCATTTAATTGGCTGACCATGTGATAAGAAACTAACATTTCTGTTTACGGTAACAAACATTTATATTCCTACAATTAACCAACAAAAGGTTTCGCGATATTCTGCATATGCTCTGGGTATAGGCTAAGTTGTTGTGTTTGTTGTACTGAAAAAAATCTTGTGTGAAACACTCACACAACTTTCTCTTGCCAATGCAAATAATTAACAATATAACCTAACATTAGTAATAAAATATTAGAAATAAACAAAAAACTAACCTCTAAAAATATAACCTTATTTTAATCATGACTGAAAGACGCAAAATGAAAATCGAACTCAGTTCGGCTTAAAAATACGAAAAATCACTCTTTCACACTAAACTAGGCTCTGTAGAGAAAAATGCTTTAAATAAAAGTTGTAGATCTATTTATTTCCTATAAAATTAATCATATACACTTTTGTCGTAAAATGCATACTAAGGACGATCTTAAAAATCGATTTTCCGCACGTTTTCGTGAGAAAAAAACAGAAAATTGCTAATTACTGCTAAACTAACCGTTATACAAAAACATGTTTGAATTAAGAGTAGTAGGATTTTAAATTCTCTACAACTTTTATTATATAAGTTAAGTTTTTGCGCTAAAATTTATAATGAAGCCGTAATCTTAAAAAAACTATTTCTCACCGAGAATTTCAGCAAACATGGCGTCTACCCTATCTTGTAGAGCATAAAAAAATGAGTAAACCAGGCGATTTAAAAAAAGTCGTAGGACCAGTTTATGAGAAAATCGCAAAAAAAGTGAAAAATTATACGAATAAACTACTACTTCCGGTTGACTGATTTTGATGAAAATGTTCGTGTCGGGTCCGGTAGTGGTATGTAACTTAAGTTTCAAGTTTCAAGTTCGTACGATGTTCCGTTCTTGAGATATTTTGTATACACAGAGAGAGAGAGAGAGAGACACACACACAGACCAATCGCTAAAAACATGTTTTTTGGGTTCAGGGGGTCTGAAACGTATAGATCCAGTGAAAACTCGATTTCTATAAATCGACATGAAAACAATACTTTCCTTCCTATATATTCATATAGGCAAGAGAAAGTAATAAAAGCAGTCGCGCATGCGCACTGATGATTTTCCCTCTTTACCCCTCGTTGTAAACAAGGGCAAACTCGTGACTCAAGTAACTATACTACACTCACAAAGTAATATTAAATACAAAATATATAATTATATTTCTGACTAACATCAATCACCGGAAATTTTCTCTGTTTCAACTTCTTCGTAATTATTATATTCTTAGTTTGAAACAATAAGTTTATGGAAACTGAAATATGTTTTAAATACTTTAAATTCGAATTTATTTAAATATCTAAAAAAATCTGGTGTGAAACACTCTCACAACTTTCTCTTGCCAAAACAAATAATGAACAATATAACCTAATATTAGTAATAAAAGATTAGAAATAAACGAAAAACTAACCTCAAATACATGAATGATGTAAATTGAAAATCAACCTTAGTTTGGCTTATTAAAACGAAAAATCACTCTTTGACGCTAAACTAAGCTTTGTAAAGAAAAATTCTATGAATAAGAGTTATGCCTTAAAAATCCATTTTTTACAGATTTTCATGAAAAACAAAACAGAAAATCACTAATTACCGCTAAACTAAGCGTTATACAAAAAAATGTTTGAAATAAAAGTTATAGATTTTAAAATTGTCTACAACTGTTTTTACATACACTTTTGCGCTAAAATGCATATTAATGCCGCAAAAAAGAATTTCAGCAGACATGTTACCCCTATTTTGAAGAGTATAAAAATGTAGAAAATTAGGCGATTTTTAAAAAAATCGTAGGAGCCGTTTTTGAGAAAATGGCAAAAAGTGAAAAATGACACGATAAAACTACTACTTCCGGTTGACCAATTTCGATAAAATTATTCGAGTCGGTTTCTCTAGTAGTATTTAATTTAAGTATCAAGTTTCTACCTTGTACAATGTTTCGTTCTTGAGATATTTTGTTCACACACACACACGCGCGCGCGCGCGCGCACACACATCCCTAAAAACATGTTTTTTGGGTTCAGGGGGTCTGAAAACGTGTAGATCCGGTGAAATCATTCGATTCATTCGATTTCGAAAAATCGACATGAAAACAATACTTTCCTTCCTATACATTCGTATAGGCAAGATAAAGTAAAAATCTTCGTCAAGCGTTGTTCCGTACAAATGAATTACAAATCAATGTCGTTATCCACTACAATTGACAATCCAAATTGTAGTGGCAGCTACAGCGCATGTTAACTATGGAATTTTTGACATTAAACAAGAACCATGCTAGTAGTTTTCAGATCAGATATTCACCAGTACATGACTAACTCTAAAAAAATCTGGTGCAAAACACTCACACAACTTTCTCATGCCAATGCAAATAATTAATAATATAAACTAACATTAGTAATAAAACATTAGAAATAAACAAAAAAGCTAATGTATAAAAACATAATCTTAATCATATCTTTAATCATGAGTGAAAGACGTAAAGTGAAAATCAACCTCAGTTTAGCTTGAAAATACGGAAAATCACTCTTTCACGCTAAACTAGGCTCTGTAGAGAAAAATGCTCCAAATAAAAGATGTAGATCTTTTAATTTCCTATAAATTTGGTTATACTTTTTTTGTCGTAAAATGCATACTAAGGCTGAAATTTTAAAAAAAATCGATTTTTTACACGATTTCGTGAGAAAAAAACAGAAAATCGCTAATTACCGCTAAACTAAGCGTTATACAAAAAAAAACAATTAATATTTAAAGTTGTAGAATTTTAAATTCTTTACAACTTTTACTAGATAAATTTTTGCGCTAAAATGCATAGTTTAGTCGTAATCATAAATAAAAACAATTTTTTTACGAGAAAACAGTCTCAGCTAAAGAATTTTAGCAGACATGGCGCCTACCCTATCTTGTAGAGCATGAAAAATTTAGTAAATGAGGCAATTTTATAAAAAATCGTAGGACCAGTTTTCGAAAAAATTGCAATAAAGTAAAAAATTACCCGAATAAACTACTACTTCCGGTTGACTGATTTTGATGAAAATGTTTGTGTCGGGTCCGGTAGTGGTATGTAATTAAAGTTTCAAGTACGTACGATGAGTTCGTCCGTGAAATCTTCTGTTAACACACACAGACCAATCGCTAAAAACATGTTTTTTGGGTTCAGGTGGTCTGAAAACGTGTACATCCGCTGAAGAGTGGATTTGTTAAAATCAACATGAAAACAATACTTTCCTTCATATATTTTAATGTGGGTAAGAGAAAGTAAAAAGTATTTATTGACTTTCGGATGTACAAAAAGTTGTTGACTCAACAACTGATCCATGGAAAAAAAGGAAATGTATTACTTACACCGGAAAGTCAATAAATATGTAAATGACATTAATAAATATACGTAACTTAAGATAATATTTTATCAAAAAAATAAAAATAAAAATACGTAATATGATGATATAAAATGTGAATAGTTAACGCATAAGTAATTCACTGATAAATTATTCGTGGACAAAAATAAGAATTTTATGATAACGAAATAGAAAAACCGTTGGAAAAATCTATTTTCACGAACTGCCATTAAAAATAATGTTTTATCAAAATATATTTAGTTACGATTATTAAGTTGACATGCAAGAATGTTATTTATATAACTCGTAATAAAAGTTACAAGTTAAATCATAACAGCCATGAGAGAGAGATAAAGTTTAACGAAACGTCATTATTTTTAATGTTCTTTAAATGCGGAAAAATTGATTGATCCTAAAAATACATCGCTCATACTCTTGTTATTAATAAAGTCCGGTCTCAAAGATGGCTTCTGGTTAGCGTGTTGGTCTAAGGATTAAAAGGTCCACGGTTAAATTCCTATCTAAACTAACCCGCCGGGTTGGTCTAGAGGTAAATTCGTCGCCAAAATCCGTTCTTGAACAGCTGATTTTCGGAGACGAAGGTTTCTGGTTCAAATCCTAGTAAAGATAGTTACTTTTATACGGATTTGAATGCTATACAGTGGCTACCGGTGTACTTTGATGGTTGGGGTTCAATTAACCAAACACTCTCAGGAATGGTCAACCTGAGTCTGTACAAGACTACACCTCATTTACACGTCATACACATCATCCTCATCTCATTGGGTCATGGGGTTGCTTATTGTTCTAAATTGAACAGATTGCAACGTATTATGGATTACAAAAAAAATCTAAACTATACGAGGTGTGGCTATTAAATAACGAGACTGACGTTCTAAAAAAATTTGTTTTTAATTTTATACATAATCATTTATTGTCACCTTCAATATACACTCTTTCTCTATCCCCACAACGCTCCATGCGAATTTCCATTGTTGGAAACAGTGGTGGAAGTCATCTTCTGTCAGCCCCTTCAGGACACGTACCCCTTTCTCTTTTACAGCTTCCACAGACTCAAATCTTGTCCCTTTTAATGCAGATTTCACCTTACGGAACTGGTAGAAGTCACATAGTGCAAGATCTGGTGAATAAGGTAGTGTTCTAACACTGAGATGTTGTACTTGGCTAGGAACCTCTGAACAGATAACACGGAATGAGCTGGCGCATTGTCTTGGTGGAGAACCCATGATTTGTCCTTCCACATTTTGGGGCGTTGTTTCCTTACTCTTTGACGTAGTTTAGAAAGTACCTCAAGGTAGTTTGAAGGTCGTTTGACCTTCAGGAACCCAGTGAAGGTACACAATCACATAGATATCAAAAAAAAAACAATCATTATTGCTTTAAATTTTATCTTGCTCATTCGAGCTTTTTTGGCTCTCGGTGAAGTTCAGCTCTTCCAGTGCATGGATTGTCACTTTGTTTCCAGATCATAAATAAAAAACCACGCTTCATCACATTTTATTATCTTTTACCTGTTCCCTAAGGTGAAATCTGCATTAAACGGGACAAGATTTGAGTCTATGGAAGCTGTAAAAGAGAAAGCGACACGTGTCCTGAAGGAGCTGACAGAAGATGACTTCCAGCACTGTTTCCAACAATGGAAAATCGCATGGAGCGTTGTAAGGATAAAGAAGGAGTGTATATTGAAGGTGACAATAAGTGATTATGTATAAAATTAAAATTAAATTTTTTACAACGTCAGTCTCGTTATTTAATAGCCACACCTAATATTATATGCAAGGAAATAAAACAAGTGTGCAGCCACAAAGTCTCCAAGCTGATCCATACAAAATCAGTTTTTACTCGGTTTTTGTAACTCCCACTTCGTTTATTCCATAACATGGGGTTCATTCGCCTAAATTAATCAAATTTTCCTCCAGATCCATCTTCTCAGAACGCTCGATAGCGCGATTTTTCAAGCGATCAGGCTATCAGGCGACCATTTCTCGTCGCGTTGACTGCATGAAGTCGGTAACAAATTAGGCCACATCCCCTCCGCTTTATAGGGTTGTTTAGTAAACGACGGAACGATGTACGCAATGTGATATCGAAACAAACCAAAGCGAGCGTTCAAAGCCCATTTATAATTCAAATAGGGCATTGCTGAACGTTTGATTTTTCCATCGTTCGATCGAGCGATCATTCTCCAGTTAGGACACAGCCTAAATCACCTAAACGTCTCAAACAGAAATTATAACTCTACAATTCCCTCTTCTGCCCATAACAGACAGGTGGAGTGTCAAATTGTTTACACTCAATCTGTTAGTTGCTGGGCTAAAATAAATAGTTCTGTTTCTTATCACATGTTCAGCCAATTAAATGACTGAATCATTTAAGAACAGAAGAGGTGTAAAAGACACTGTCTGAGTTATCTCCTCTGAAAGTAATGAATTTCACTATACAGCCAGACCCTGTGGTGAATGAAGTGAAGTGTCATTTGCAGACTGGAAAATATGTGCTTTTCAGAGGGCCCGGCATGCTGATAAGCGTACTTTTCCACTCAGTGAGGAAGGCAACGGTAAACCACCTCACTCCTCGTTTTACTTAGTAAAACCTCTATAGGTTCAAACCAGCCTTTTGGCTGATGAACTAAACAACAATTCCCTCTTAAAACCTATCTGGATGTACGGTATTCACATTTTTGGTTGCGCAAAACAGAGTAATTTAAAAACTATTTAAGCATTCGTCTAAATTTCTTCGTATAATTACCGGTTCACCCAATCGTGTCTTAAATTACACACTACACACCGATTTAAAAACACGATTCATTTGCGACGTCATCAAAAAGCTATTTTAAATTCTAATGGAAATTACAAATTCATAAAAATTCGCTTACCGGTGACATGGCAAATCCACCGGCTTCATTAGAAAACTAAAAAGAAGATGGCGCAGATTTCTTCTGAAATTCTCTCTACATGTTTATGTATACCTAGTCGAAAAAGCTAAATATGGAATGCTAATGTAATTTTTGTTAACATGCTTAATTACTATTTGTTATAACTTTTATTAAATAATACGAATTTTTTATTTTTGTTATTTTTACTTATATAGGAAGGAAAGTATTGTTTTCATGTCGATTTTTCGACATCGAGTTTTCACCGGATCTACACGTTTTCAGACCCCCTGAACCCAAAAAAGATGTTGTTAGCGAGTGGTCTGTGTGTGTGTGTGTGTATGTAAACAGAATATCTCAAGAACGGAACATTGTACGAAGTTGAAACTTGAAACGTAAGTTACATATCACTACCAAACCCGACATGAACATTTTCATCAAAATCGGTCACCAGAAGTAGTAGTTTATTCGTGTAATTTTTCACTTTTAGAAATTTACACAATAAGAAATGGCTTAAAAAAGATTTGCACTGATTTGCTAAAATTAAACTCAAATTGATCAGTGAATTAACTCTTCGTGACGGTTAAGGAAGATAATACTAACATCCAAGACAAGCCACTTTCACTGTGTTCCCGAGTTTGATGGGCTGTAACTTCAAAACGGTAAAAGATATTTAACAACGGGTTTCACCAGTGGATTTTTCGCAAAATTCTACATGGAAATCATGTGCCACATGACCACCTTTATAAAAAAAATTGCATTCAAGATGGCGGAAAAAATGTACGAACATGATTTTAAATAGATTTGATTCACATTCATAAGATTATATTGTGTTTTGAAGAATAACATCACTAATTCGCGAAATATTTCGCCATGCTCGGACTTTTGGGACACCCGGTATATTTAAATCTATTTGAATCTTTAACTTGAAAATAATAAGAAAACTATTTTTATATCAATATTGATTAGTTTATACGAGTAGTTACATGTGTGCGTGTGACAGTGCACACAGCACGTGGCGTGTTACGACGCGTAAAGCTAAAAATATATTTTTGAAAGGTACGTTAACAGCGGAGAATAAGTCTACTGAGTAAAACTACCGTAACGCTAACTGGTCTACTAATTCGAACGATCAATAAATACATGCATATCAAAAAATACATCGTAAATAAATAATGTATGCATAGATACACGATTCTACTTTTATAGTAGGTATGGAGTTGAAAAATTAATTTTTAATTTTTCTGTGCGTTAGTATATTTAGTTCCTTGATAACAAAGCTGTAAATGTTACTTTAGACAAACCTTACTCAATGTAGGCAAAGAATGAGTTTCAGTTAACATTTCCTAATTCTACTGTTCCGAAAAAGTTGATAATCTTTCGTTTATTAAATAAATTTCCTGAGACTGGGAGTGAAGAAAATCGCAAAAGCACAGGTCGACCGTCACTAATAACCTTGGAAGTTCTGGAGAATGTAAAGGAACTTTTGTTGACTCGCTCTTCTAGAAAATCGTTTCATATGAATTTTCTAATAATTCTTTTAGAATTTACTAATGATGTACCAAAAATAAAACTGTGGCAGCGGTGGGATTCGAACCCACGCCTCCGAAGAGACTGGTGCCTTAAACCAGCGCCTTAGACCGCTCGGCCACGCTACCTATAATTCACCCAATACTCTTACCTTTTATAAATTTTTTAACAATTTTGTTTTAGAATTTATTAATAGTGTACCAAAAATAAAATTGTGGCAGCGGTGGGATTCGAACCCACGCCTCCGAAGAGACTGGTGCCTAAAACCAGCGCCTTAGACCGCTCGGCCACGCTACCTATAATTCATCCAACACTCTTACCCTATGTAAATTGTTTGACAATTTTTTTTATAATTTATTAATGATGTACAAAAACAAAACTGTGGCAGCGGTGGGATTCGAACCCACGCCTCCGAAGAGACTGGTGCCTTAAACCAGCGCCTTAGACCGCTCGGCCACGCTACCTATAATTCATCCAACACTCTTACCCTATGTAAATTGTTTGACAATTTTTTTTATAATTTATTAATGATGTACAAAAACAAAACTGTGGCAGCGGTGGGATTCGAACCCACGCCTCCGAAGAGACTGGTGCCTTAAACCAGCGCCTTAGACCGCTCGGCCACGCTACCTATAATTCACCCAATACTCTTACCTTTTATAAATTTTATAACAATTTTGTTTTAGAATTTATTAATAGTGTACCAAAAATAAAATTGTGGCAGCGGTGGGATTCGAACCCACGCCTCCGAAGAGACTGGTGCCTAAAACCAGCGCCTTAGACCGCTCGGCCACGCTACCTATAATTCATCCAACACTCTTTTCCTATGTAAATTTTTTGACAATTTTTTTTTAGAATTTATTAATGATGTACAAAAACAAAACTCTGGCAGCGGTGGGATTCGAACCCACGCCTCCGAAGAGACTGGTGCCTTAAACCAGCGCCTTAGACCGCTCGGCCACGCTACCTACATGAAATTAAAAAGTATTATTGATGACTTTAGGTTACTGGTAAGTTGCCAAATACATCTTACATAGATTTAAAATTTCAATCGCTCAGGAATTTATCAGCACACACACACACACCATACGCTAAAAACGTGTATTTTTAATTTAGGGGCCTGAAAACGGTATATCGGTGAAAACTCGATTTTGAAAAATGGACATGAAAATATTTTCCTTCTTACAATATTTACACAGGGTAAGAGAAAGTAAAAAAGAAGGTTCTGGATGGACTTTTCACTTCAATTCACTCTATTGTACGATCCATACAATTATAGTGACAGATTTTAATGAATTCAAAGCAAATGGAACAAAAGTTCCTAGTAAAAAAGTAAGTGGCAGCGGTGGGATTCGAACCCACGCCTCCGAAGAGACTGGTGCCTTAAACCAGCGCCTTAGACCGCTCGGCCACGCTACCTTCTTGAAAATTAAAATAACTATTAGTCCAACCTAAGCACTTTTCACACACACAATCTGTATCGTAAATTACTCATTATCTTGGAAGTATACGCAAATACACTTCAGGAAAATCAAATGCTGTATAATTCATTCAGAGAAAAATTGGGTCTTTTCTGTTATTCCCCTCCCCACCTCATAATTTTTCACATTTTGTGGATATTTCGTATGAAGGTATTCTTACAGCATTTTAAACAATAAAACCGGGAAAAATATTTAAAAAATCATACATTTTTTCAAGTTAATGTTAAAGTTTTTTTACCTTTCTCAAGTTAACCTTGAACTATTTATTGACAATTGAGTTATTATATAATATTTAATTTAATTTATGTTAAATTAATTTAAACATTAATTTTTACTTTCTCTTGCCTATATGAATATATAGGAAGGAAAGTATTGTTTTCATGTCGATTTTTCGAAATCGAGTTTTCACCGGATCTATACGTTTTCAGACCCCCTGAACCCAAAAAACATGTTTTTAGCGATTGGTCTGTGTGTGTGTGTGTGTATACAAAATATCTCAAGAACGCAACATCGTACGAACTTGAAACTTGAAACTTAAGTTACATTCCACTACCGGACCCGACACGAACATTTTCATCAAAATCGGTCAACCGGAAGTAGTAGTTTATTCGTATAATTTTTCACTTTTTTGCAATTTTCTCAAAAACTGGTCCTACGATTTTTTAAAAAATCGCCTGGTTTACTCAATTTTTTATTCTCTACAAGATAGGGTAGGCGCCATGTTTTCTGAAATTCTCGGTGAGGCTATTTTTACGTAAAAAAGTGTTTTTTTAAGATTACGGCTTTAATATGTATTATAGCGCAAAAATGTATATAATAAAACATGTAGAGAATTTAAAATTCTACAACTTTTATTTGAAACATGTTTTTGTATAACGCTTAGTTTAGGGGTAGTTAGCGATTTTCTGTTTTTTCCTCACGAAAACGTGTGAAAAATCGTATTTTTTAAGATTTTGGCCTAAGTATGCTTTTTTCGACAAAAGTGTATATCATCAAATTTATAGTAATTTAAAAGATCTACATTTTTTATTAAGTGCATTTTTCTCTACAGAGCCTAGTTGAGCGTGAAAGAGTGATTTTCCGTATTTTTAGGCCAAACAGGTTGATTTTCACTTTGCGTCTTTCATATATGATTAAAATTAGGTTATGTTTATGGAGGTTAGTTTTTTTATTTATTTCTAATGTTTTATTACTAATGTTATTTTTATTATTAATTATTTGCACTGGCAAGAGAAAGTTGTGTGAGTGTTTCACACCAGATTTTTTCAAGTTTTTTACCTTTCTCAAGTTAACCTTGAAATATTTATTGACAATTATTGAATTATTAAATAATATTTAATTTAATTTATGTTAAATTAATTTAAAGATTAATTTTTTTAATGATGTCATGTACTCAATGAATATGTATTTAAATATTTTCCCCGTTTTTATCGTTAAAAATACTGCAAGGTTGCATACGAAATACACACAAAATGTGAAAAATTATTCTGTGGGGGGGGGGGAATTACAGAAAAGACCCGAAAAATTTGTAAATACGTATATTTGAAAAAAATTAAAATAAAAAATCGACATATTGTATAAAAACTGGTTCCTATTTGTAATTACTGTCATATCTTGTTGTTTAGGTCATCAGCCGAAAGGCTGGTTTGAACCTGTAGAGATTTTACTAAGTAAAACGAGGAGTGAGGTGGTTTACTTTTCCTTCCTCACCGAGTGGAAAAGTATGCTTATCAGCATGCCGGGCCCTCTGAAAAGCACATATTTTCCACTCAGCAAATGTCACTTTCACTTCATTCACCACGGGTCTGGCTGTATAATGAAATTCATTACTTTCAAAGGAGATAACTCTGATAAGTGTCTTTTACACCTCTACCTCTTCTGTTCTTAAATGATTCAGTCATATAATTGGCTGACCATGTGATAAGAAACAGAACTATTTATTTTAGCCCTGCAACGAACAGATTGAGTGTAAAAAACAAAAAAATATTGGGCAGACTGTCATATCGTTATTTACGTATTTCTTCTGATTATTTACAAGAAAATTCCCAGTATACAAAATTATTGACTGATATTATCACAATACTTCTTAAAAATCTGTTGTGAAACACTCACACGACTTTCTCTTGCCAATGCAAATATTGACCAATATAACCTAAATTTAAATGATATGATATCTGTGAACCTGAAATAGTTATTTTTTTAAAAGTAATTGTAATAAATTAAGCAGCGGCCGCATTGAACATCTGGTGTGTACAGGTACTTTTATAGTTAAATATATTAAAATGATCATGTAAATTCTCAGTTTTCTTTATAAATAATAATTTGTGGAACAAGTATAAACTTTTGGCTTTGTTAATAAAATTCAGAGATTGTAAATGATTGATTTACATATTAGGAAAAATTTCTTAAAACATTATGTTTGGAGTGTAGCATTATACGGAAGTGAAACGTGGGTGATAGGGGCTGTAGAAAAGAAGAGGATAGAAGCTTTTGAAATGTGGTGTTATAGGAAAATGTTAATGATTAGGTGGGTGGAAAAAATAAGTAATTTAGAGGTTCTTAGGCGAGTGGCTGAAAAAAGAAGTATATGGAAGCATCTAACCAAAAGAAGGGATAGGCTAGTGGGGCATATCCTAAGACATCCAGGTATTGGGCTATTAATAATGGAGAGTAATATTGAGGGAGTTAATTGTAGAGGGAGGCAAAGATTAGAATATATAAAGCAAATTACAAAAGATGTAGGGTGTTACAGGTATGTAGATATGAAACGACTTGCGCAAGATAGAACAGGTTGGAGAACTACATCAAACCAGCCGAGAGACTGATGACAAAAAAAAATTATAAATTTCATAAGTAATGAATAAATAATGTAATTCTGTTAAATACATTAAATACTAGATGTATGTTATCATATGTATGTAGTTAATTTAGTTCTTGTTTATGCATTAAAGTATCATTTTATTAAATGAATCTAGGAGTTACCGATTATTTGTTGATTTACATACTTTATCAAACTACAGACAATTTTAAAGAATTCACAAAACATACACAAATACACTTTACAAATTTTGATCATCCAGTTGTGGGACAAAAAACATATTACATGACGAATAAAACCAATAAAATGCTAACCGTTATTAAGTTTTTCACGTGAAAGTTTGATGGTTAAATTTTATGTAACAAGATTTTAAAGCTATTGCGTTTTTTTTAAGATATATGATACAAATAAATTTTGATAAAGAAAATAGATGAGCGAAAGATGAAAAATATTAAGCGAATTTAAGGAAATGGAAATAATGAATTAATATATAATGAAGAAAATGAAGTAGAGGGAAAGAGAAAAGCGGAAAAGCGTTCTGAATACCAGTACCCAATTACTAGAACGAAAATCTAGTATAGAACTGAGCTAAAGTAGGTCACCAGACTGAACTCGTACTACCAACTCTCCCACACTCCTACAACTTTAGATAGATGCATCGCCATCTACTATGCAACTACAAAAAGCTCAAAAATAAAAATACCCCTCCTCTAATTTTCTGTCTCATTTCATTAATATATAACTAAAATTTTCTATCTCTCTTATTTCGTTTACTTTGAAATATAATTCAATTCTTTTTATTTATACGTATAATGTTTTACACTATCTCTAAATTATTTTTGTGTTTATTTAATAACTTAGACCACCGGGTTGGTCTAGAGGTAAAGTCGTCGCCAAAATCAGCTCTTTAACAGCTGATTTTCGGAGACGAAGGTTCCTGGTTCAAATCCTAGTAAAGGTAGTTACTTTTATTCGGATTTGAATACTAGACAGTGGTTACCGGTGTACTTTGATGGTTGGGATTCAATTAACCATACTCTCTCAGGAATGGTCGGACTGGGTCTGTAAAAGACTACACCTCATTTACACGTCATACACATCATTCTCATCTCATTGGGTCATGGGGTTACTTTTATTCGGATTTGAATACTAGACAGTGGTTACTGGTGTACTTTGATGGTTGGGATTCAATTAACCATACTCTCTCAGAAATGGTCGGCCTGGGTCTGTAAAAGACTACACCTCATTTACACGTCATACATATCATTCTCATCTCATTGGGTCATGGGGTTACTTATGGTAGTTACTTTTATTCGGATTTGAATACTAGACAGTGGTTACCGGTGTACTTTGATGGTTGGGGTTCAATTAACCATACTCTCTCAGGAATGGTCGGCCTGGGTCTGTACAAGACTACACCTCATTTACACGTCATACACATCATTCTCATCTCATTGGGTCATGGGGTTACTTATGGTAGTTACTTTTATTCGGATTTGAATACTAGACAGTGGTTACCGGTGTACTTTGATGGTTGGGGTTCAATTAACCATACTCTCTCAGGAATGGTCGGCCTGGGTCTGTAAAAGACTACACCTCATTTACACGTCATACACATCATTCTCATCTCATTGGGTCATGGGGTTACTTATGATAGTTACTTTTATTCGGATTTGAATACTAGACAGTGGTTACCGGTGTACTTTGATGGTTGGGGTTCAATTACCCATACTCTCTCAGGAATGGTCGGCCTGGGTCTGTAAAAGACTACACCTCATTTACACGTCACACACATCATTCTCATCTTATTGGGTCATGGGGTTACTTATGGTAGTTACTTTTATTCGGATTTGAATACTAGACAGTGGTTACCGGTGTACTTTGATGGTTGGGGTTCAATTACCCATACTCTCTCAGAAATGGTCGGCCTGGGTCTGTAAAAGACTACACCTCATTTACACGTTATACACATCATCCTCATCTCATTGGGTCATGGGGTTGCTTATTGTTCTGAGTTGAACAGATTGCAACGTAAACAAATTAGGAATAAAAAAAAAATAAATAAAAAAAATAAATAAAAAAAAAAATAAAAAATAACTAGCATGCCCCGTCGCGGCTTTACACGCGAAAAATGGTGTAATCACTTTTTTGTAAAATATGAAGCAGAAATTCTGTAGATGCTAGATCGACTGTATACTCCGATGTAAAAAATAAAATATCAAAGCAATTGATCACTCACCAATTAAAAGAAAATTTAAACAAATTAAAGAAACACGGAACTTTAATTTTATAAAATACTCAACAGTACAAAATCGTATCTACATAATAAAATACAATAAAATTATCATGTGATGTTGTCACCAGCTGATCCTTAGTACCACTTCGCTATTTGCTAAATCATATGACTTTATTTATGACAAATCTTTATTCGAATCACGTCATCTGGTTTAAAAACATGAGTGAATGACGAAAAATGAAAATCAACCTGTGTAGAACTCAAAAATATGTAAAATTACAAATTGAATATAAACGAAGTTCTGTAAAAAGTGCTTGAAATAAAAGCTGTAGATTTTCTAACTTTCTATAACTTTAATTATTTTCACCTGGGTCGTCGGCCACGCTACCTGTAACTCCCAATATTTCTGCCCCTCACGAATTATTTAAAAAATTATTTTAGAATCTATTAATGGTGTACAAAAAATAAATATTCTGGCAGCGGTGGGATTCGAACCCACGCCCCGAAGAGACTGGTGCCTAAAACCAGCGCCTTAGACCGCTCGGCCACGCTACCTATAATTCACTCAACACTTCTACCCTATGCAAATTTTTTTAAATTTTTTTTACAATTTATTAATGATGTTCAAAAACAAAACTATGGCAGCGGTGGGATTCGAACCCACGCCTCCGAAGAGACTGGTGCCTTAAACCAGCGCCTTAGACCGCTCGGCCACGCTACCTATAATTCACCCAACACTCTTACCCTATATAAATTTTTAATAATAATTGTTCTAGAATTTATTAATAGTGTACCAAAAATATAAATGTGGCAGCGGTGGGATTCGAACCCACGCCTCCGAAGAGACTGGTGCCTTAAACCAGCGCCTTAGACCGCTCGGCCACGCTACCTACATGAAAATAAAAAGTATTTTTGATCACTTTAGTTTACTGGTAAGTTGCCAAAAACATCTTCCACACATTTAAAATTTCATTCAATGTAAAACTACAGTTAAGATAGCATTTATGTAAAGTGCACGGCTTTTGCAGTAGCTTTTATTGTAATTTCTCTAAACTAAAGTACTCTGTTTATCAGAAAGGAACTAGTTAATATTTAAACTTTATTAAAGCGATAAATAACTAAGCCTACGAAAATGTTACAATTAAACTGAAGGGATTTTAATGTTATCTATTTATAGATCACGTTACATACCCTGTATTAACAAAAGAAATACCTTTTCACTATCAACAATATTTGCTTTATAAAAACAATGTTGCATATTTTTAATAGTAGATTGAGAAATATTTATCTAAAATTAAGCTAAAATAATACTCGATAATCAATTACAATGTTGCTAAACAAAAAACTAAATTGTTTAAACAAAAACCTACTTATGTAGTTAGAAATTACATTAATTAATTAGGCCTACCAATAGTTTTATGAAGTTGTGGTAATTCAAATTTGTTCAAAAAAAGCTAAAAAAAAAAAATACTTTATCGGTGAAACAACTTAGTGGTCAAAAATTCCTTTCTAAATATTTGTTTGGTATAAAAATAAAAGAATCTAAGTATAAAATATACGTTAAATAAATTGCGATTACTTCACTAAAAAAAAAAATCTGGTGTGAAACATTCACACAACTTTCTCTTGCCATTGCAAATAATTAACAATATAACCTATTATTAGTAATAAAACAATAGAAATAAATAAAAAAAACTAACCTCAATGAACATAACCTTATTTTAATCATGAATGAAAGACGCAAAATTAAAATCAACCTGTTTGGCTCGGAAAATCACTCTTTCACGCTAAACTAGGCTCTGAAGAGAAAAGTTTTCTGAATTAAAGTTGTAGATCTCTTAATTTTCTATAAATTTGATTATACACTTTTGTCGTAAAATGCATACTAAGGTAGAATTCTTTAAAAAAATTGACTTTTTACACATTTTCGTGAAAAAAAAATCGCTAATTAATATTAAACTGAGCGTCATAAAACAAATATTTGAAATAAAAGTTGTAGGATTTTAAATTCTCTACTACTTTTATTATATACAGTACATTTTTGCGCTAAAATGCGTATTAAGGTCGCAACCTTAAAAAACAATTTTTATTAAAATTAAAACAATTTTAAAATTAAAAGTTAAAAACAATTTTTTTTTTTGAGAAAATAACCTCACCTAAGGATTTCAGCAGACATGCGCCTACCTTATCTTGCAGAGCATAAAAAAATTAGTAAATGAGGAGATTTAAAAACAAAATCGTAGGAGCAGTTTTTGAGGAAATCGCAAAAAAGTGGAAAATTGTATGAATAAACTACTATTTCCGGTTGACCGATTTTGATAAAAATGTTCGTGTCGGGTTCTCTAGTGGTATCTAACTTAACTTGAAAGTTTCAACTTTGCACGATGTTCCGTTCTTGAGATATTCTGTTCACATACACACACACACACACATAATAGCTAAAAACATGTTTTTTGGGTTCAAGGGGTCTGAAAACGTGTAGATCAGGTAAAAACTCGATTTCAAAAAATCAACATGAAAAAAATACTTTCCTTCCAATATATTCATATAGGCAAGAGAAAGTAAAAATAATTGGATGAAAAGCTTATTAACGTAAGCAAATAAGTAGAGTTAATAATTGAATTGATAACTAAAGAATGTGACATAATATTTTTAGGTTTGTCAATTTTATCTTGACATGTCCTATTCTTTCTTTACGAAGTCCTCGTGGATGCAGTTTAAAAATCCTGTATCAAGCCCCAGCCGTTTGGGAGAAGAAAAAAATTGAAAATGAAATATAATATATTTTATTTATTTAAAATAGTAAATAAATAAAAAAATTGTCCATGCCGTGACCAGGATTCGAACCTGGGTTATTGCGGCCACAACGCAAGGTACTGACCACTATACGATCACGGCTACCACGGAACTGATTCTAAGAAAATAAAAAGTGAGTTATTCTCTAGACATTGTAAGTTAGAAAAATAAAGAGAGAGTGACAGTGAAGGAGAGAGAGAGAGAGAGAGATTTATTAGAGCGTAGAGAGTGACGGAGATAAAGAATGGATAAGGAGAGAAAGATTTTAGAGACAGATTAGGAAGTCACAAGTGAACAGAATCATAAAATGGTTTTCTGCTATCCCTCAGACTTTTTATATATATTTTTTTCAACAGCCAGAAGCAGCCGACTTATCGTCAACGCTTAAATTACTGAAAACCTAACATTATACAAGTTTTACCACCTTTAACGCTTTATTTTTCTCTTATTTTTTAAAAATTTAACATTTCGTGGAAAATGTTTTATTTATAACATAAAACGTTTTTGGTCACTTTTCTGTTTTGTTGGTTTTTTTATAACTGTACGTTTACTGTCATTGTTTATAATGTTTTATTTAATTTTTAATATAAAAATCTAAATTTATAACATAATTCTAATTAGCATTCAAAAGTATGCTATTGTAAGAATATTATGGCAAATATTCCAGAATCTTTGACATGTAAAACTTTTTTTTACATAATTCAATTTTCTTCCGCTGCCACCGTTGTATATACGAGGGTAAGTCATTATTATCCGTAATTTAGTTATATTTTTGTTTATGTTGGCAGTACTGTCGTTTTGCGTTGATGACGCATGCTTTGTTTATTTGTGGTTATATTGTATGCAAGTTTCAAGCTGCTAGGTTAGTTTTGTTATCGCTGTCGTGCTGTTAATCACGGCTGCTCCGCTTTCTATTTGCACCAAAGAAGAGCAACGTTCAGTGATCCGTTTTTTGTGGTCGGAAGGTGTATCAGGGGCCGAAGTTCATAGAAGACTTTCGGTACGATACGGGAACAGTGACGAAACATGGATCCATCATTACGAGCCGGAGAGTAAACGGCAGAGCATGGAATGGAAACATCCAAATTCGCCGTGTAAGAAAAAATGCAAGACCCAACCGTCCGCAGGAAAACTGATGCTTACGGTTTTTTGGTACTCACAAGGTCCAGTACTGGAAAGGGCCATTGTTAGGAAAGGGGCACAACAATAAACAGTGTACGTTACAGTGAGATGCTTACTGCCAAGCTAAAGCCTGCAATTCGAAGAAAACGCCGAGGACTGCTGTCAAAAGGTGTTGTGTTGTTGCACGACAACGCCCGTCCGCATACTGCTGCCCACACTGCTGAAATGCTCCAGAAACTCAATTTTGAAGTACTGGCTCATCTTCCATTTAATCCCGATATTGCTTATTTTGATTATCACTTGTTTGGTCCACTCAAAGAGACATTAAGGTGCCGTCGATTTACCTCGGACGAAACACTGAAAGAAGCGGTGCATTCCTGGCTCGCATCTCAACCAAAAACTTTCTTTTATGAGGGCATCAGGAAACTTGAACAACGATGGACCAAGTGCGTTGAAAAGCAATGGGACTATGTCGAAAAATGATGTACTTGTAAGTTTCCTATTTGATTACAATAAAATTTTATAACTACATTGCGGATAATAATTGACTTACCCTCGTATTAAACATAACTTTCACCACAAAACGGAACTGAAAGTTGGAGTGAATTCCGAATTGCGAAAGACAATACTTTTAAGTTGTTACAAAAAACTACTTTAAAATAATTTTTGAAATCGTCGTGGAGGGTTTTAAGTTATTGCTTACATAAAAAGGAGCGCCAGAAGTAAGTCTTAAAAATTTTGATTGAAAGGCCTGGATCGACTTTAAATTACTCTCTGCCGCTATTCCAAAGAGCTGGACATCATAAGTCCAGATTGGTCTTAAAAGGGATTTGTATATTAAAATCTTGGAGCGGAGGTTCAATCTCGATCGAGTGTTAATTAAGCAGAAGAGTAGCTTCTGGCGGTGGTTAAGTTCAAAACGTTTCGTACGCAGATGATGCTTCCAAGTTAGTCGCTTGTCAAGCCATAAGCCAAGATATCGCACCACCCTGGCTTGGGGGATATGAATGTTATTCAGCATCACAGGTGGACAAGTCTGACGTAGTAAGGTGAACATAACCTGTGTTGATTTAACTGGGTTCACTTTAATACAACAACGGGTAAGCCAGTTCTGTATTAATAAAAGACGTCGCAGTAAAGGAGCTAACCGCGTCCTTGTACAGTACATTTCACAAAAGACTAGATGACCATCCCAACCAACTAGCCCGTGATCTAGCTATAAGAAACTTCCCAACTGTGCGTCGTTTAAAGCGAAAATGGAGTAGAGACCTCTTGGTCTGAATAACGGACAATACCCGAAGTTTTGAACGGAGAATGTATCACTGGGTACCTCTTCTCCTTAAAGTGAAATTCCTCACCCCCATTTAAATATCAAATACGGAAGTTGTGCAGCTCAATGTACAGTACTGTTATAAAAATTAAAGAAAAAAATATTTTACTTTTCTTGCCAATATGAATTTATAGGAAGGAAAGTATTTTCATGTCGCTTTTTCGAAATCGAGTTTTCACCGGATCTACACGTTTTCAGACCCCCTGCACCCAAAAAACATGTTTTAGTGATTGATCAATGAGAGAGAGAGAGAGAGAGAGAGAGAGAGAGAGAGAGAGAGTGTGTGTGTGTGTGTATGTGTGAACAAAATATCTCAAGAACGGAAGGAACATCGTACGAAGTTGAACTCAAAAGTTACGTTAGATACTAGTAGAGGACCCGACAAGAACATTTTCATTCAAATCAGTCAACCGGAAGTAGTAGTTTAGGCCTATTCGTGTAATTTTTCACTTTTTTGCAATTTTCTCAAAAACAGCTCTTACAATGTTTTAAAAAATGGCCTTATTTACTAGGTACATTTTTTATGTTTTACAAGATAGGGTAGACGGTATGTCAGCTGAAATTCTTGGAGAGGCTGTCCTCTCGTGTAGTTAATTGAACCCAAACCATACAAGTATAGCGGTAACCACTGTTTAGTTATCAAATTCGTATTACACTAACTACCTTCATTAGGAAACGAACCCGAAATCTTTATCTCCACTCATTATCTGTCAAACAGCTGACTCGCGACGACGCCGTTACAACTAGACCAATCCGGTGGGATTTTAAAGATATAAAATAATTCTAAAACTGATTTTTTGTTTGCCATTAAAATTTTTTACAACTTTAATTACATCCACTTTTTCTTTAAAATGGATATTAACACCACAAACTTAAAAAAAACACTAGAGCACAGCTTCTCCAAGAGTTTCAGCAAATACGGCGCTTACCCTATGTATTAATCTTAAAAAATCTGGTGTGAAACACTCACACAACTTTCTCTTGCCAATGCAAATAATTAACAATAAACCTAACATTGGTATTAAAACATTAGAAATGAACAAAAACTAACCTCAAAAACATAACCTTATTTTAATCATGAGTGAATGACGCAAAATGACAATCGAACTCAGTTTGGCTTAAAAATACGGAAAATCACGCTTTCACGCTAAACTAGGCTCTGTAGAGAAAAATGCTCTAAACAAAAGTTGTAGATCTTTTAATTTTCTATAAATTTAATTATATACACTTTTGTCGTAAAATGCATACTAAGACCGAAATGTTAAAAAAATCGATTTTTCTCACGTTTTCGTGAGAAAAAAAACAGAAAATTGCAAATTACCGCTAAACTAAGCGTTATACAAAAAAATGTTTGAAACAGAAGTTGTAGGTTTTTAAATTCTCTACAACTTTTATTATATAAGTTTTTGCGCTGAAATTTATATTAAAGCCGTAATCTTAAAAAAACAACGTTTTTACGTGAAAACAGCCTCACCGAGAATTTCAGCAAACATGGCGCCTACCCTATCTTGTAGAGAATAAAAAATTAAGTAAAATAGGCGATTTTAAAAAAAATCGTAGGACCAGTTTTTGAGAAAATCGCAAAAAAGTGAAAAATTATACGAATAAACTACTACTTCCGGTTGACCGATTTTGATGAAAATGTTCGTGTCGCGTCCGGTAGTGGTATGTAACTTAAGTTTCAAGTTTCAAGTTCGTACGATGTTCTGTTCTTGAGATATTCTGTTCACACACAGACACACACACACACACACACACAGACCAATCGCTAAAAACATGTTTTTTGGGTTCAGGGGGTCTGAAAACGTATAGATCCGGTGAAAACTCGATTTCGAAAAATCGTCATGAAAACAATACTTTCCTTCCTATATATTCATATAGGCAAAAGAAAGTAAAAATTCAGTAAATGAGGTTATTTTAAAAAAATTTAGAAGCCATTTTTGAGAAAATTGCAAAAAAGTGAAAAATTTCACGAATAAACTACTACATCCGGTTGACCGATTTTAATGAAAATATTTGTGCCGGGTCGTCTAATGCTACTTAACCCTTTCAGTGCCGAAACACTTTTTAAAAGTCTGATCTAAAGTGCCATTTAATTTGAATAAAAATGTACAAAAAGTGTCAGCTGTTATTTCGAAAACTTGCACGCGTAGAACAAAATTTCAACGTTACAGAAAAATAAAGTTTTCTGTTAAAAATGAATTTTTATTGTGTTCATAAAAAAAAAAGAAATCGTTCTAACACTAATTTTTTTGAAAGTCGCATCGACAGGTCATTAGCAACTTCTGTGGGTTTTGATACCTAAACGGTGGTTTTAACGTGTTAAAATTTGCAGACCTTAGCCGGGAATCGAACCCAGGACCTTTCGCTTTGTAGGCTAGCGCACTAGTCACTACGCCACGGAGGCGGTTTCAAAATACATTATTCCAATAACTTTTGTTCAAACGTTTTTATGAAAATTTTCGGTCATCCGGACGTTCGCTCTTTATTCATAACTTACGGAAGTCCGGTAAACTGGATGTTATCACTACGTAAAATATATTGACGTCCTGTTTTCCGGACGTTGGTACTGAAACGGTTAATTAGGTTCCAAGTTTCACCTTCGTACGTCATTTCGTTCTTAAGATATTATGTTCATACACAGCCCGATTGCTAAAAACATGTTTTTTGAGCACAAAGGGTCTGAAAACACGCATCCCGGTGAAAAATTGATTTCGAAAAATCGACATGAAAACAATACTTTACTTATAACCTATATTCAGGGCAAGAGAAGTAAAAATATCTTTAATAAAAAGTTTTAATTGTGTATTGCACAAAAACTTTTATCTTATCAATTTATTGATAGGATAAATTCATAAAAAATAAGACTAATTAAATGTAAAGTATTAATTATAAAATGAAACGGTTTTTTTTAATTACACAAAATAAATAAATATATTTTAATAAATTATTTAAATACAATGAATAGATAAAAAAACCTCAGAGTGGTTTCATATTCTGATAAAGTGAATTATAGTATTTGACGTAAACGAAATTAAAATTAATAAAAACAGGTTTACTTTAACAATTTAGTAGAAAATATAATTATTTTGAGTAGAAATAAAAATAAAAAGTCCGACGACACAGAAAGAACCTTTTTTTTAATTGGTGTCCGTGGAACCTATTAACACAGCGTAAATTTCATCTTTGGGCTTAAAAGTGTTTTGTTATTACAGGGATGTTTCCTGTTTGGGGATTTTCCCGCTCGCTGGCGGTTCAGTTTGGAATGGATGGAAAGAGAGGTACCGGGAGGAATTTCAGTTGCCATGGTAACCGTTGGCTCCATCTGTCTCAATCATGATACTCCGCTCCCGCTTTTCCAAACTCTCCTACTCGAAACTACAGTACAGTACCGTTTTCCCCTCACCCATCATTTTCTTGTTTAGCGTAACCCCTTACCATGGGCCATCACACGGTTTCATTGTACATTGCAGGCTTCCTTCATTTCCCTTTTAATTTTTCTGACTTCAACCCGTCTAATTGTCTCTATGGGTTCAATGAGTACATCTCCCTTTTCAAATTCATTCCATCACCCAAAAATATCTCGGAAAATGAAAACCGTTTCGATTTCGTTCTTTTAATCATTTCTAACTGGATTGCAAAAGGTAATTAATATTATTTAACAAATAATTAAGCTCCGATTTTGTCCTCAATTCTCAAATAACTACGTAGTCTTTTAAGTTATTTTAATAAGAGAAAATAAAGTGATTACATAAAAAATAAAGAAAGATAAATAGACCTCCTTTATAGCAAAGTAGTTTGCGCGCTATACTACAAAGAGGTAGATTTCGGTTCAATTCCCTGCTAAGGTTTGGAAATTCTGAAACGTTTAAACCCATATTTATTTTTCTTCTTCTTCTCTTCACGGGTTAAGCATTTCTACCTGTTCTGGCATCCATCTTTTCTTCGGCCTGCCAATGTCTCTGCTTCCTATTGGTTTGTATTTCCTTGCTAAACCAACTAAGCGCCTATCTGTCATTCTATTTAAATTGTCGACCCAATTGGCACGGTACAATTTTATTTTTTTGAGTGGAAAAATTCCCAATTCTTGCCTTATGTCTTCATTTCTGATCCTGTCTGGTATTGTACAACCCTTAAAAGGCCTTAAGAATTTAATTTCCGCAATTTAGATGTTTCTTTCCTCCCTTCAACTCACTAACCATGCTTCACAGCTGTAAGTCAAGGCTGGAACTGCCACAGTCTTATAAAACGTTAACCTTGTTTCAGGTCTCGTTTTGATGCCTCAGTGTCCTATGAATCGTCCTACATATTTTAATAATTTTAGACAGCTTATTTTTCACATCATAATCATCTTCATATGAGCCATTACTTCCAAGGTAATTATAGTACCTCACTTACTGAAGTATGTAAAATTCGAACGATAAATTTTGTCTTTTTCTTCTTTTTTAAGAGCCCAAGTTTCTATTTCAAAAGAAAAGAAAATATTTAGCGTCTTATACATTATATTCCGACTTCTGTATTAAATCCCTGGTTTTTACGGGTACCCGGAACGGAGAAAATTGAAAATTTTTATATATCCGGTTTTTTGCACATTGTAGAAATTCAGAGTTTTCTGCATCCAATGATATACAATTTGTGTGTTTTTGTAATTTTTATCCCCCCCCCCAAAAAAAATTTGAACCCTTACGTTATTTTCTGAAAGTTACCAGTTTGCATAAACATCTCTGTTTTTTGAATGACAATAATAGATATATTCATAATTTCTTTTTATTTTTTGCGATATGTTTTGTTTTAACACTTTAGGTTCGCATTAGACCAGCTGTGAATATAGTACATTCAATTCTGTGTATAATAAAAGTCTACATGGCCGGTCGCATTGGCGCAGTTGGTAACGTGTTCGCCTCTCATCATGCGGTCCTGAGTTCGAATCCCACTCAGACACGGCATACTCGTATTTTCATACGTTACAAAAAAAATCATTTCATCCTCCATTGTACAATAGTTACACCCCAACGTCGTCGCTAATGACCGTAGCAGTTGATGCGACGTTAAATAAATGTCCTTATAAAAATGTAAATAAATGTCGTGTTTATAACCTTACATAGCCTAACTATTTTGCAATACTAATAATGATGTGTTCGCATTTACTTAGTTTTTGTTGTTCCCGTAAATAGCAATTTTTGACACATAAGGGACATTTTCTCAACCAACTGTGAATGAATTTTAATGAAATTTTTTGCACAGCCTTTTATACCTTAATATCAATGTACTAAGTTAATATTACAGTAAAATAATGCGTTTGAATATTTATTTTCCAGTTCAATAGGCAAAAGATTAGGATTTTCAAAAGAGGAAATTACAAAAAAAAAATTCTTATCTTCCTAACAATATATAAAGATGCTACTACCTCAGTAGATGCAGATCAGCCTGAAAAGTAACCAAAAAAATATTGGAAAGGATAACTCCAAATTGTTTTAGAGAAAATGTTCCTTACATTAACATTACGGAGATAGGCATTCCGGGTACCCTTAATAAATGCTTCATCTACAAAATGGCCTCCTTCTCCAATCCTATCTATGCTCCTACTTCTAGTGTTTGATCGTTATTCTTACGTAAAAAATGACTGTATCATCAGCATATCCTATATTGCTTAGAAAACTTTATTCAGCTTAATTCTACCGAAGAACTTTAAATTCTACATCTGAGAGTGAGTGTTGGTCAGTGACAGCTAGAGGGGAATTAGGCTACGGTTCCCTTCCACGCCCCGCTTACAGTAAGTAAATTTTTTTGTAACCCTTTAGAATTATATAAACAGTTCCGAGGGAGGTGGAGGGTGTTTTGTTGATATCGGATTAAGTGGCCGGACGGCGGGTTTTTGGTCTGTAGGTGGTTGCGGCCTCCTTGGGGCTGGACGAGGACGCCTCAATTGAGTCAATCACTACTTCCTTCATCGTAAAGGAGTGAACATGAGTTTTTCTCGCCGCCTCGGATAAAAAAATAATTCTAAGTCTGAATTCAAGTGAAACTGAAGCGGTGAAAGAACAACACCTTGCTGCTCGCCTCTCTTTATAGTAACAAGGTATTAAATAATTTAATAATAATTAATATTAATTAACAATTTAATAATTAAATAATTTAATAGTGGAAACAGTCTACCTGAGAGTCTATAAAAAACTTTTAACTGAATGTAGCAAATATGGCAATTAAGCGATTATTTATCAAAATCGTTAGTGTTGTTTTCTATTTAGAAAAAATTGGATGTACTTATTTTTGTATCAGAATAAAGTACCCTTAATTTTATGGTTCTCCTCCGCCTCCAGAACTACAGCCCAATGTGAGCCTTGGTGTTCAACTCCAGCCTCATCCAATATCCTCTATCCCTCGCTATCTCCACGTACTTCTCACTCCCATACTTCAAATGTCCTCATTTACGTCATCAAGCAATCTAATTCTTGGTCGACACCATAATCCGGCACCATATATCATCAGAGATTTCAGTATCCTCTTTAGCATAATTTGTACGCCCATTCGTTTCAAATGACCTAGCGATAGTATTCGCTGAGACTTGATAAATTTTATGGATATAGAGTGCCACTCCGATGATTGCTGTTTCGTCTCCGGGTCGTAGGGTCCTTCAAACTAGTCTCAAATTGTTCGCTGGCGATTGTCATGCGATAATCTATCAGATCCGTGTTCAGTAGCCTCGGAACAAACTTCACACTGACGTGTCTCATCTTCAAATCATTCCGTAAGATGGTAATTAATTGATCCCTGTGAGATATCAACTTCGTTCGCCAACTCCGCGATTGTCATTCTTAGATCATCTATAATCAGTTGTTTCACTCTTTTAATTATTTCAGAACGTTGACGGTTTACCGCTGCGCTCGTCTTTCTCTATCTTCTTCTGCCCTTTCGTAAACCGTGCAAACCATTCGTAAATAGCGGATTTTTCTAGTGCATTTTCACCGTAAACTTGCAGCAGATCCAACAGGGTCTCTGAACCCGACTTTCCTAATTTGTACATGAACTTGACGTTCGCACGTGTACCATTATAAAATCTGTATGGTAACATACAATTAAAAACAAAAGTAAAACTTAAGAAAACAATACTGTTCCAAAGACGTGACTTCGGTCGAATAATTGAAAGGAATGGAAAATTCATGCAATGCAGAATAAAAATAAAAATAACATATTAGTTTTACGATACATAAATATTTTAATTACTTAAACAATGATAAGGACAAGATAGAAAAATATTAACAATTCAAACTTTATATGATTATTCTATAAAAACCTGATGTAACATTGATGTTCCCCGCAGCTCACAATATAAATTATTAACATACCGCCTTTAATTAACTTTAAAATAAATAATAAAACAATAATGATTTAAAAACTGTTTCACTTCGCGCCAAACTATCAACTATTAAGATTAACGACGAACTCTGATCTATTGAAATTAACAAACTCTGATCCATTGAAATTAGTGAACTCTTTAACTCAAGCCATAATCTACTTGTTAAATTTAACGATGAACTCTCTCTATTGAAATCAATGAACTCCACTATTGAAATTAAATTAACGAACTCCTCAAAAATTACAATTGCCCTCTATATATAAACTCGGTACAACCCCCTCTAAGTATGACGTCGGACCAATGAGAACGCTTCTTTTAAGTTTCGAAGGTCTCATTTTCCGTTAAAATTACAAGACACGTGTAAGCAATTACTACATACAATACAAATTAATATTATGGTGTAGTGATTGCTTACTTAAACATCGACACATTAATTTTACTTTTAATGGGTTATTTAGACAAGTAACGAACTTCTCCCCACACAAACATTTACCAAATATTTTGCCGACACAAACATACATAAAAATGTATCACTATTATGTCGGGAATATTAATATATATTTATGAGCTAGCGGTTACATTTAATTGATTGTTCTCTTTATTTTTATAACGAATCTTACTTTTAACGGATGTTTAAATAAACTATTTCCTTTGCTAATATAAAAATACATTAATTTATCAGCAACATAATTAATGACTAATTATGTGCGATACACACCGCTGTTCGAACAACGACATTGTGTTGACTGCCGACCACATCCCCGTCACATGGAGCAATGGCACCACCTATTGTCCAAACAAGAGTTTGCACGCAATCATATTCCGTTCGATTTTTAACAGATTACCATCTAAAATAAGACTCCTTAATTTAAAAAAACTTTGATCGGGAAAAAAAAGGTTTTTTGAAAAAACATGCATTTTACTCTGATCAGGAGTTCTTAAATTATCTTACAAGGAATGTTCTTTAAATGTAATATGTGTAGAATTTAAAGTTAAGAAACATTGTCAGTGTAAATGAATAAGTAGTAATTTAATAGAGAAGTAATCTTTTGGTTTTAGTGAACACTAAATTGTAAACAAAAAAAGTTTGGTAAAATAGATTTAAACGTACGTATAACTGTATTTGAAAATGTCTATTCCTTTTTTGGTCGCTGACAAATAAATATTTATTTATTATTTATTTTTTTAATTTATATTTATTGCTAGTTTAGGGTATCTTGTCGCCTGTTTGACGGCATGGGCAACTCCGGGAACTTTTTGAACGCCACTCGTATAAGCTGGCATCTTTGTAACTTTTGGTTCTACATGCCTAATTTTAAAAACCGATAAAGGTGTTACTAATAAAATCTTAGTTTCTAAGTTTCAGAGAAACCTAATTAGTTGTTTCAACTCTACAACAAAAAAACTCACAACCGATCTCACACATACGATCTTACTTTTAAAAACCTTTTTTTTATTAATTTATTTAACGTCGCATCAACACGTCGACGACGTTGGGGTGCCACTGTGCGTAATAAGGATGAAATGATTTTTTTTTGAAAAGTATGAAAATATGCCGTGCCTGAGTGGGATTCGAACCCAGGACCACATGATGAGAGGCGAGCACGTTACCAACTACACCAATGCGGCCGGCTTAAAAAACTTATTTTGGTTTCAGAGGTAACTAAACATTATATTCGTGTTGTTGTTTAGGTCATCAGCCAAAAGGCTGGTTTGAACCTGTAGAGGTTTTACTAAGTAAAACGAGGAGTGAGGTGGTTTACCATTGCCTTCCTCACTGAGTGGAAAAGTACGCTTATCAGCATGCCGAGCCCTCTGAAAAGCACATATTTTCCACTCTGCAAATGACACCTTCACTTCATTCACCACAGGGTCTGGCTGTATAATGAAATTCATTACTTTCAGATAAGATAACTCTGATTAGTGTCTTTTACACCTCTACCTCTTCTGTTCTTAAATGATTCAGTCATTTAATTGGCTGACCATGTGATAAGAAACAGAACTATTTATTTTAGCCCTGCAACTAACAGATCGAGTGTAAATAATTTGACACTCCACCTGTCTGTCATGGGCAGATTTTATTCGTATATCAGATTATATTCGTATATCAGTTAAAATCATAATACTTCTTTTGTTATATTGATAGAGAAACCAAAAGTAAAAAGTAAAGCCAAGATTATTTTTCATAAATAAAGGATTAAAAAAAGTTAATTTAATATTCTATCAATACGAAAAATACAAAAATATTATTGAATAATTGAAAAAGAATAACAAAGGAAAAAAATCAGTGACATGTTTTGTTTTCTAAATAATATATAACATGACATAAATTTTTCATAACATTACATGAAACAAATAACAAAATTGCAAAAACGTAACAAAATTGTCATGAAAAATTAATATGTTATTTATTATTAATAAGTACGATAAAGAAGGGGAAGGATAATTCAAAACGGATTCGGAACTAAAATTGAAAATAATTTTATCTAAAATAGATATACCATAATACGGGGTAATCTAAAAGAGGTTATGCTTTTAACTATGTATGATAAAAATTGGTGTTAAATTATATGTTGTAAGTAAAACGAAAGGTGATTTTTAAATTATTTTTTCATAACTTAATGTACCCAGGACGTCTTATAAAAAAAAGAGTTGTTATTGTGAAAGTAATAATAACAAAACTTTATTTCCATATTTTTTTACAATTTTTTCCACAAAAATTCTTTCAAAAAGCTATACGTAATGCGTTTTCAACAATTTGCAATGTACGAAATGAATGAAATTGACCTACGTAACTATGACTAAAAAGCAATGTTCTAGGGTAGGTGTTTTACTTTTTTTTATTTAAAAAAACATGTTTTTAGCGATTGGTCTCTCTCTCTCTCTCACTCACTGTATGTGTGTGTGTGTGTGTGTGTGTGTGTGCGTGTGTGTGTACGTGTGTAAACAAAATATCTCAAGAACGGAACATTGCACGAAGTTGAAAATTAAAACATAAGTTAGGTGCTACTAGAGGATTCCACACGAACATTTTCATCAAAATCGGTCAACAGAAAGTAGTAGTTTATTCGTGTCATTATTCACTTTTTTGCGATTTTCTCAAAAACAGCCCCTACGTTTTTTTTAAATTGCCTTATTTACTACATTTTTTACGCTCTACAAGATAGGGTAGGTGCCATGTCTGCTGAAATTCTTGAGGAAGCTGTTCTGTCGTAAAACAAACGGTTCTTTTAAGATTGCAGCCTTAATATGAATTTTAGCGCAAAAGTGTATATAATAAAAATTGTAGAAAATTTAAAAATCTACATCTTTTATTTCGAACATTGTTTTGCATAACGCTTAGTTTAGCGGTAATTAGTGATTTTCTGTTTTTTTTCATGAAATTCTGTAAAAAACTCGATTTTTTTAAGATTTCGCCCATAGTATCCATTTCACAACAAAAATGCATATAATCAAATTTATAGGAAATTAAAAGATCTTCAACTTTTATTTCTAGCATTTTTCTCTACAGAGCCTAGTTTAGCGTCAAAGAATGATTTTCCGCATTAGTAAGCCAAACTAAGGTTGGTTTTAATTTTGGATCATTCACTCCTGATAAAATTAGGTTATGTTTTTTTGAAGATATTATTTTTGTTTACTTTTAATGTTAGGTTAAATTGTTCATTATTTGCATTGGCAAGAGAACGTCATGTGAGTGTTTCACACCATATTTTTAATATTATAATGGTACATGGACTTTTTTTTTTTGTTTAACGCCCGACTGTTCTGCAATTACTGCTAATGCAGACGGTGAATGATGAAATGATTTTTGTAACGTATGAAAAAATGCCGTGCCTGAATGGGATTCGAACTCAAGACCGCATGATGAGAGGCGAGCACGTTACCAACTTCGCCAATGCGGCCGGTATATGGACTGGTTAGCGTTAAAATTAGAGCGAAGTGTTTGTTAATAATGGATATAATATGGGTTATATTAAAACGACAGATTGTATGAATACATGAATTATTTGTACGTGTGTGTTCGTGTAAATGTACATGTATTGTGTATTGTACATTGTGAATAGGTATTTTATCGTTATGATAAATGGAGCAAAATATATTAAATAAAATAAACATGTGAATTGTTTTCCGGGCTGGTTATAGCCAATCGGAGCTATGTCTTTGTAAACACATAACATCGGTTGATATTGGGTTAGAATATCGATTTAGCTTCCCTGTTTATAGCGACCATTGCAATCACCACATTCTGTGTGTTATGTTTGTGTTTTATGTGTTTTTGTGTGTGTTCTTATTCATATCAAAAAGGTATTTGGGTTGAAGCCAAATGCAATAATATACAATATAAATATGAGACTTTTTCCATTTATGTTTTATTTTATAGTATTTTATTTCACAATTTCCCTACAATAAATTACACTGCAACCTGAAACAACGTTTTTTTAAATCTTCAAACAGTTTACTCAATTAAATTAATGATAGACTTTGATGCCGTTCCTAAAACAGTTTTAATTTTTGTGGTCAAAAATGAGGAACATCATGTCAAGTTTAATGAATGAACGTAATTTGTTGTTAGTTTAAGACGTTTAATGAAAAATTAATAAGAAAAATTAAAAAAATCTGGTGTGAAACACACACAACTTTCTCTTGCCAATGCGAATAATAAACAATAAACCTAACATTAGTAATAAAACATTAGAAAAAAAACAAAAAACTAACCTCTAAAAAATACCCTTATTTTAATCATGATTGAAAGACGCAAAATGAAAATCGATCTCAGTTTGCCTTAAAAATACGGAAAATCACTCTTTCACGCTAAACTAGGCTCTGTAGAGAAAAATGCTCAAAATAAAAGTTGTAGATCTTTTAATTTCCAATAAATTTTATTACATACACTTTTGTCGTAAAATGCATATTAAGACCGAAATTTAAAAAAAATAAATTTTTTACACGTTTTCGTGAGAAAAAAACATAAAATTGCTAATTACCGCTAAACTAAGCGTTATACAAAAAATTTTTGAAATTAAAGTTGTAGAATTTTAAATTCTCTATAACTTTTATTATATAAATTTTTGCGCTAAATTGCATATTGAAGCCGTAATCTTAAACACCTATGTTTTTACGTGAAAACAGCCTCACCCAGAATTTCAGCAAACATGACGCCTACCCTATCCTGTAGAGAATAAAAAATTGAGTAAACCAGGCGATTTTTAAAAAAATCGTAGGACCAGTTTTTGAGAAAATTGCAAAAAAGTGAAAAATTACACGAATAAACTACTACTTCCGGTTGACCGATTTTGATGAAAATGTTCGTGTCGGGTCCGGTAGTGGTATGTAACTTAAGTTTCAAGTTTCAAGTTCGTACTTTGTTCCGTTCTTGAGATATTCTGTTCACACACACACACACACACAGACCAATCGCTAAAAACATGTTTTTTGGGTTCAGGGGTTCTGAAAACGTGTAGATCCGGTGAAAACTTGATTTCGAAAAATCGACATGAAAACAATACTTTCCTTCCTATATATTCATATAGGCAAGAGAAAGTAAAAATAAATATGAATTATAATTTACAAAACGTTAGATTCGAAATTTATCTCAGGGTTTTCAAAAATGAATAATTGTTTACGTATTGTTATTGCTTTAATTAAACTGGCTATCTGTAACTAAAAAAAAACAATTGACAAGCTACAATGAAAAACAAATGAAAATCGACTTACGGCTAATGAAATTTTACTTACCGGCTTTGAATTTACTAAATGTATTTTTATTTAAAGAATTTGGAAAATAAATTTTGAAAAAGTGAATTTAAAAATTATCTCCGTTGTATTTACAAAATTGTTAATAGATTACCGGTTCTTCTTTCTTTAATCTTGATTTTTTTTTTTTTGATGGAGATCGGCGTATGACGATGGTTCTTGATTCGGTGTTTTACTTTCTCTTGCCTATATGAATATATAGGAAGGAAAGTATTGTTTTCATGTCGATTTTTTGAAATCGAGTTTTCACCGAATCTACACGTTTTCAGACCCCCTGAACCCAAAAAGCATGTTTTTAGCGATTGGTCTGTGTGTACAAAATATCTCAAGAACGAAACATCGTACTAACTTCAAACTTGAAACCTAAGTTACATACGACTACCGGACACGACACGAACATTTTCATCAAAATCGGCCAACCGGAAGTAGTAATTCGTGTAATTTTTCACTTTTTTTGCGATTTTTTCAAAAACTGGTCCTACGACTTTTTTAAAAATCGCCTGGTTTACTCAATTTTTTATTCTCTACAAGATAGGGTAGGCGTCATGTTTGCTGAAATTCTGGGTAAGGCTGTTTTCACGTAAAAAAATACTTTTTTTAAGATTACGGCTTTAATATGCATTTGGCGGAAAAATTTATACAAAAAAAGTTGTAGAGAATTTAAAATTCTACAACTTTTATTTCATACTTTTTTGTATAAAGCTTAGTTTAGCAGTAATTAGCAATTTTCTGTTTTTTCTCACGAAAACGTGTGAAAAATCGATTTTTTTAAGATTTCGGCCTTAGAATGCATTTTACGACAAATGTGTATTTAATCAAATTTATAGGAAATTAAAAGATCTACAAATTTTATTTGTAGCTTTTTCTCTATAGAGCCTAGTTTAGCGTGAAAGAGTGATTTACCGTATTTTAAGCTAAACTGAGGTTGATTTTCATTTTGCGTTTTTCACTCACGATTAAAATTAGGTTATGTTATTAAAGTTAGTTTTTTGTTTATTTCTAATGTTTTATTAATAATGTTAGGTTTATTGTTAATTATTTGAATTGGCAAGAGAAAGCTGTGTGAGTCTTTTACACCAGATTTTTAAAATTAATGTTATTAATTAATTTCATGGATTATCGATTCGGTTTAATGATTAACGATAAGTTTAAACTTTTATATACTTTTATAAGTTTAAACTTTTATATACTTTTATAAACTTTTAAACATATATATATTTTATTTTATAACTTAATTTTTAATATTCAAATCTTAAAATTTGTCAGAGCGTCTATTAACGATGTAAACTGTACCGCTGCCGGAATAAACAAAGCTCTACGAGTCCATGGTTCAACCAACTATGTTGATATTAAATTTGATTCAATAAATATAAGAATGTTCTTAAAATTCCGATCACTTTATAAAATGATGTATTATGTATTAACTTAATTATTGATGTTCTTAATTTGTTATTCTGTTTTGATTTTGAGTTTTAATTCCTCTTTTGGTACATATTTATTTAGATGCTAACTTCAATAACTTAGTACCAACTTGAAATCATCTTCATTCACAGGTTAAATACAGCGTAATTTTACTGAGATATATTAATAAAATGATTATAAATGTTTAATTTGCCAGTTTCTACCATTTACAATGTTAATAACTCTATTTAAAAATGTTTACACACATTAATAGCCAGCATCTGCCTAGTTAATATTTTCGTGTTAAAAACTAGGTAGTGGTACACCTGTCTCGACCGTGTCCAGTAAACTAATTTAATTTAACAGATTCATATTTTTTGTTTGAAATCTGATGTAGTGGCTAACCTGTAACTTGACCGTAGCCAGTAAATATTACATAGGTTATGTTTCTACAATCATGCATCGGACCAATTTAATGTGGTTTTCTAGAGAAAATCAAATTGTCGCTAAGCTAATCGTTTGGTATGAACATTTTGTGCTCATAACAAGCAGATGGAGTGTTAAATTATTATTTACATTTTTTATTTTATTTTTTATTTTTATTGAGTGATGATGCCTACATAAGCCTTGGGCTTGTGCGTAGGTAATGATATGTGGTGATTTACAGATGAAAAAAAAAGCCAGACCTGACCGGGAATCGAACCCGGGACCCCGGCATAGTAGCCAGCTGCGCTGACCACTACACCACGGGCCGGCGAATAGTTCCAGGGCTAAAAGTTTTTCTGTTTTTTATCACATGGTCTGCCAATCATATGACTGAAGCATTTAAGAACAAAAGAGGTAGAGATGTAAGACAATACAATGCTTTCCACCATTGAAGAGCTCTGCTGTTCCACGCGTTTAGACCAATCAGACGTTTACCAGCGTTGTCAGATTGTACGAATGTGCCTGACAAACATTACGCGCGCACGCGTATAAGAGCCGGAGTAGTTCATTTGTGTCTTGCATCCCGTACGGAACACGTCGATTATAGAGCGTGTTAACAATCAATACTTTATAATATAATCAGCTGGTTGTAGCTTATGCACAAAGGTTATAATTTTATTGTTATTGAAAGACCAAAAACATGACTGACGAAATATATAAAAGAGCTACGAGAGCTTTTTACTAATATTTAGAAATCCCTGTACGAGAGCAAGAATTGGCAACGCTGGCAAGTCTAAAGGTATGTCCACACTCGTGCGGTTTCTTTTTCAACTTGCAATTCGACTTGCGATGTAGCATGCTACATCGCATGTACTGAACATGTTATAAGCATGTAGTAACATGCAGCAAATATCTCACGTAATTACAGTATTTGCATTGGCAAGAGAAAGTTGTGTGAGTGTTTCACACTAGATTTTTGCGTTTTTATTTACGTTATTTATTAATGTCAGGTTATATTGTTCATATTTGCATCGGCAAGAGAACGTCGTGTGAGTGTTTCACACCAGATTTTTTTATCTTTTAAAATGGTGTAAGTATTTCTGTCGATACGCGATATTTTCATGAAATACTTTAATAGATGTTTTTAAAATAATATGAGCTTTAATGCAAGCAAGCATGGTTTTAAAAGTTTTATTTGAACTGCATTTTTGTACGAGAACAAAACGCAATAAAATAAATTACATTTTTTTATAAAATGAATTGCTTTGGCAAACTGCAGTAATAATCTAAATCATTTGAGTGCCTTGAATTTCTAGAATAAATATCTTCATATGTATATAAAAGGAAAAAGCGGAATGGTTTTTCAAGACAAATCACGGTTATTAAAGTAAACTATAAATTTTGACAAAGCACTGCGGAAGTAATATTTATTTGTGTCTTAAGTATGGAGTCTCGATTATTTTATCAGACATTTGTACATTTTGAGAATTATTTTACTTTATTGTATCTCTAGGGGTGGGAAGAAGAGAGGTAGAAAGAGAGGGGAAAAGAGAATGGTGCGATCGCTATCTACGTTTCATTCATTAATTTTCTAAGTGCTTCGTAGGCCTTCCTGTTCCTTTCTTGCTCTCTTCTTGTTGTTTAAAATTTAATTAAACTACTAAGAAGGTTATTAAAAATATTGTGCTATAGTTTATACGCCTACTGTACATAAAAACAAAACAAAAACTCTGGTGTGAAACACTCACACAACTTTCTCTTTCCAATGCAAATAATGAACAATATAACCTAACATTAGTAATAAAACATCAGAAATAAACAAAAAAAAACTAACCCCAAAAAAAACTTAACCTCATTTTAATCATAAACAAATGATGCAAAATTAAAACCAATCTTAGTTTGGCTTAGTAATATGGAAAATCACTCTTTTACGCTAAACTACGTTCTGTGCAGAAAAAATGCTCGAAATAAGAGTTGTAGATCTTTTAATTTCCTATAAATTTGATTATAACACTTTTTTCGTCAAATTCATTCTAATGCAGAAATCTTAAAAAATCCATAATTTCACAGATTTACATGAAAAGAATAAAAAAAAAGCTAATTACCGCTAAACTAAGGTTTGTAAAAATAAATGTTAAAATAAAAGTTGTAGGTTTTTAAATGTTCTACAACTCTGATTATACACTTTTGCCCTAAAATGCGTATTAAGGCCGCAATCTTAAAAAACATTCTACGAGAACACAGCCTCCCCAAGAATTTTAGCAAACACGGCGCTTACTATCTTTTAGAGCATAACAAAATGTAGGTAGTAAAAGAGTCGATTTAAAAAAAAATATCTTGTGTGAAACACACACAACTTTCTCTTGCCAATGAAAATAATAAACAATAATCCTAACATTAGTAATAAAATATTAGAAGTAAACAAAAAATTAACCTCAATAAACATTACCTAATTTTAATCATGATTGAAAGACGCAAAATGACAATCGATTTCAGTTTGGCTTAAAAATACGGAAAATCACTCTTTCGAGCTAAACTAGGCTCTGTAGAGAAAAATGCTCCAAATAAAAGTTGTAGATCTTTTAATTTTCTATAAATTTGATTATATACTTTTTGTAGTGAAATGCATACTAAGACCGAAATCTTGAAAAAATCGATTTTTCACACGTTTTCGTGAGAAAAAACAGAAAATCGCTAATTACCGCTAAACTAAGCGTTATGAAAAAAAATGTTTGAAATAAAAGTTGTAAAAATTTGAATTCTCTACAACTTTTATTATATACATTTTGCGGTAAAACTCATAATAAAGCCGCAATCTTAAAAAAACATTTTTTTTACGTGAAAACAGCCTCACCAAGAATTTTAGCAAACATGGCGCCTACCCTATCTTCTAGAGAATAAAAAATTTAGTAAACCAGGGGCTTTTAAAAAGAAATTGTAGGACCAGTTTTTGAGAAAATCGCAAAAAAGTGAAAAATTACACGAATAAACTACTACTTCCGGTTGACCGATTTTTATGAAAATGTTTGTGTTGAGTCCGGTAGTGGTATGTAACTTAAGATTCAAGTTTCACGTTTGTACGATGTTCCGTTCTTGAGATATTCTGTTCACACACAGACACAGACACAGAAACAGACACACACACACACACACACCAATCGCTAAAAACATGTTTTTTGGGTTCAGGGGGTCTGAAAACGTGTAGATCAGGTGTAAACTAGATTTCGAAAAATCGACATGAAAACAATACTTTCCTTCCTATATATTCACATAGGCAAGATACAGTAAAAATCGTGGGAGCCATTTTTGAGAAAATTCAAAAAAGTGAACTATACTTGCGGATGGAAATGTTTGTGTCGGGTCTTCTAGAAGTACCTAACTCAAGTTTGAAGTTTCAACTTCGTATGATGTTACGTTCTTTAAATATTTTGTTCACAAACCAAACGCTAAAAAACATTTTTTTTTTTGGGTTCAGGGGGTCTGAATACATAGATATGATGTTTGGTTTGTAGATGTTTTAAGTAAAAATTATCTTGATAACATAACCTTAAAAAAAATAAAATTAATATTATTTCAGGTTTAACTGTAAATATGACGAAGCCGCCGAAAATATTTCTCGAATAAAATATTTTAAATTACTTTTCTATTTTGTTTTCAATATTTTTAAAATTGGCAGAAGTGAAATTTAATCTTACAGATGGGTCGCATTATAAGATCAAACTGCTGTGGGTTATACTGATGTGTTAGATAAAAGGTTAAAGGTTAAAGGTCAAAGTTATGCAGAGGATTGAGTCGAGAAGTGGAGGCGTTTGAAATTTGTAGTTAAAGGGTAACTTGTGGGGGTGCAGATGAGGGTGGAGTTGTAAGGACCTGTCGGTGCGTAGGTCCTTAACATTAATAATAATAATAATAATAATAATAATAATAATAATAATAATAATAATAATAATAACAACAATCAATATACCTTGAGACTAAACGTGCCATTTTCATCAACTTCAATATTTTTAGTTTTCTTTAAACGTGACATCAATGAAAATTTTCTGTTAAAAGTTAAATTAAATTTATTTTGAGATAGGTTCCCTGCTTTAAAGATATTAAAATAATAAAACAAATTATCATTATTTTTACAGAGCACTTTTTATTTCATGGAAGGACTAATTTGATATTTTAAATCAGTAAAAAATGTGAATATTTACGGTACTCGCGCATTTATTTTAAGCATTTTTTCTACAGTCTCGTTTTTTAATTCCTAATGTGTGTACAAGGAGGGGGACCCAAAAAACCGGACTGAGAGTGCGTTGCCATTCGTAGACGTAGCAGAGAGTTTCTCAAAAACGGCTTTTACGATTTCTTTTAAGGTAGGCCTACGGTAGGCGCCATGACTGCTGAAATTCTTGGGGACGCTGTACTCTTGTAAAAAACTGTTTTTTTAAGATTACAAATTTAATATCCATTTTAGCGCAAAAATATAAAACTTATAACAAAAGTTGTAGACAATTTAAAATCCTACAACTTTTAGCTATAGCGGTTTTTTGTACAACGCTTGGATTAGCGGTAATTACCGATTTTCTGGTTTTTTCTCACGAAATTGTGTACAATAAATCGTTTTTTTAAAGATTTCAGCATTATTATGCATTTAACGACAAAAGTGTAAAATAAAATTTATAGGAAATTAAACGATCTAAAACTTTTATTTTAATCATTTTTCTCTACAGAGCCTAGTTTAACGTGAAAGAGTGATTTTCCGTATTTTTAAGCTAAACTGAGGTTGATTTTCACTTTACGCCTTTCACTCATGATTAAAATAAGATTATATTTTTTGAGGTTAGTTTTCCGCAATTAATTTTTTGTTTATTTCTAATGTTTTATTACTAATGTTAGCATTATTGTTAATTATTTGTATTGGCAAGAGAAAGTTGTGCGAGTGTTTCACACCAGATTTTTACTTTCTCTTGCCTATATGAGTATAGATCTATAGGAAGGAAAGTATTGTTTTCATGTCGATTTTTCGAAATCGAGTTTTCACCGAATCTACACGTTTTCAGACCCCCTGAACCCCAAAAACATGTTTTTAGCGATTGGTGTGTGTGTGTGTATGAACAGAATATCTTAAGAATGGAACATCGTACGAACTTGAAACTTGCAATTTAAGTTACATACCACTACCGGACCCAACACGAACATTTTCATCAAAATCAGTCAACCGGAAGTAGTAGTTTATTCGTGTAATTTTTCATTTTCTTGTGATTTTCTCAAAAACTGGTCCTATGATTTTTTTAAAAATCGCCTGGTTTGCTAAAATTTTTCTGCTTTACAAGATAGGGTAGGCGCCATGTTTGCTGAAATTCTTAGTGAGGCTTTTTTTACGTAAAAAAATTGTTTTTCTACGATTACGGCTTTAATATGCGTTTTAGCGAAAAAAATATATAATAAAAAATATAGAGAATTTAAAATCTTACAACTTTTACTTCAAACATTTTTTTGCATAACGCTTAGTTTAGCGGTAATTAGCGATTTTCTGTTTTTTCTCACGAAAACGTGTGAAAAATCGGGTTTTTTTTAAGATTTCGGCCTTAGTATGCATTTTCCGACAAAAGTGTATATAATCAAATTTATAGGAAATTAAAAGATCTACAAATTTTATTAGAAGCATTTTTTTACAGAGCCTAGTTTAGCGTGAAAGAGTGATTTTCCGTATTTTTAAGCCAAACTGAGGTTGATTTTCATTTTGCGTCTATCACTCATGATTAAAATTAGGTTATGTTTATTGAAGTTAGTTTTTTGTTTATTTATAATGTTTTATTACTAATGTTAGCATTAATGTTAATTATTTGCATTGGCAAGAGAAAGTTGTGTGAGTATTTCACACCAGATTTTTTTTTAAGTTGTGTTGTTGTTTAGGTCATCAGCCAAAAGGCTGGTTTGAATCTGTAGAGGTTTTACTAAGTAAAACGAGGAGTGAGGTGGTTTACCATTGCCTTTCTCACTGAATGGAAAAATACGCTTATCAGCATGCTGGGCCCTCTGAAAAGCACATACTTCCCACTCTGTAAATGACACCTTCACTTCATTCACCGCAGGGTCTGGCTGTATAATGAAATCCATTACTTTCAGAGGAGATAACTCTGATTAGTGTCTTTTACACCTCTACCTCTTCTGTTCTTAAATGATTCAGTCATTTAATTGGCTGACCATATGATAAGAAACAGAACTATTTATTTTAGCCCTGTAACGAACAGATTGAGCGTAAATAATTTAACACTCCAGCTGTCTGTTATAGGCAGCTTTTTTAAGTTATAAAAATATATTGATATAGGTACTTAATTTAAATGAATTTATGTAAAATATGACGGAGAATAATGTTTTGTCGGGTGCAAATACATATAGAGAGAGGTACAGATAGTATGTTGTTAGTGGTTAGTCCCATTATATTACAGTCTAGTACATAGAATATAGAATCTCTGTTGATATTACTAGAGAGAAGTATGTCCCCTACAGTAAACGTTTGTTACAAAGGACATAAATGGTTAGAAGAGGGAGGGGGTCAAGCTAAACCTTCTCTCATTGCATCTCTACAACAAATGTCTGCCTCATCTGCCTCACCTTTAGACAATATGAATTCGCTCGCATTGACTCCCTCAGTAAATGATTCTGTCAGAAACATACTCGTGGATGTACAAGAGAAGTGCGGGAGGAGGTCTTTCCACCACTTCATCTCTTCTTCTAAATTTCAACCCTTAAGGTAAAACAATACCTGTGCATCATATTAACCGGTAAAATTTAAAACACAATTAATGGGACGGCAGGTAGAACTAATTTCCTTGATAATCTTCAAGCTGTCTGTTATTGCCCATAACAGAAAGGTGGAGTGTCAAGTTATTTACATTCACTCTGTTTGTTGCTGGGCTAAAATAAATAGTTCTGTTTCTGATCACATGGTCAGCCAATTAAATGACTGAATCATTTAAGAACAGAAGAGGTAGAGGTGTAAAAGACACTAATCAGAGTTATCTCCTCTGAAAGTAATGAATTTTATTATACAGCCAGACCCTGTGGTGAATGAAGTGAAGGTGTCATTTGTAGAGTGGAAAATATATGCTTTTCAGAGGGCCCGGCATACTGATAAGCGTACTTTTCCACTCAGTGAGGAAGGCAATCGTAAACCACATCACTCCTTGTTTTACTTAGTAAAACCTCTAGAGGTTCAAACCAGCCTTTCGGCTGATGACCTAAACAACAACAACAACTTCAAGCACTTCTAAATTGTATTTATTGACCAATACTTGGGTTTGTAGAGTTAAGTGTCATACTGAGATGTTTTTAACGATTAAAAACAGCCTTTTTAACTTTCTCTTGTCTTATATAAATAGGCCTACAAAGGAAGGAAAGTATTGTTTTCATGTCGATTTTTCACCGGATATACACTTTTTAGACCCCCTGAACAAAACAAAAACATGTTTTTTTGCGATTGGTCTGTGTGTGTGGGTGTGTGCGCGCGCACGCGCGTGTGAACAGAATATCTCAAGAACGGAACATCGTACAAACTTAAGTTAGATACTACCGGATCCGTCACGAACATTCCCATCAAAATCGGTCAACCGGAAATAGAAGTTTATTCGTGTAATTTTTTACTGTTTTGCGATTTTCTCAAAAACGGGTCCTACGATTTTTTTAAAAATTGCCTCACATACTAAATTTTTATGCTGTACAAGATAGGGTTAGCGCTATGTCTGCTGAAATTCTTGAGAAAGCTGTTTACGTAAAATAATTGTTTTTTAAGATTGCGGCTTTAATATGCATTTTAGTGCAAAAATGTGTATAATAAAATTTGTAGAAAATTAAAAAATTTACAACTTTTATTTATTAACATTTATTTTTATAACGCTTAGTTTAGCAGTAATTAGCAATTTTCTGTTTTTTTTTCTCGAAAATGTGTAAATAATTTTGTTTTTAAGATTTCAGCCTAGTTTAGCGTGAAAGAGTGATTTTCCGTATTTTAAAGCCAAACTGAGGTTGATTTTCATTTTTTGTCTTTCACTCATGATTAAAATTAGGTTATGTTTATTGAGGTTAGTTTTTTGTTTGTTTCCAATGTTTTATTACTAATATTAGGTTATATTTAATTATCTGCATTGGCAAGAGAAAATTGTGTAAGTATTTCACACCATATTTTTTAATTTGTTCATGACGTTCTATACCACTGTGTTAGTATGTGGTAGTGAATGTTGTACTGAAGATATTCAAGTCATCAGGAGGAATGGGTCATTGTGAACAGAATCAAAGGGATGAACGGGGATGTTAAGGGGGTAGATTTAAGGGTGGAGTAGGAGGTAAAGTACGTGAGATAGCCCGAAAATTTAACATAAATGTATAACGGTAGTATTGTAACGGTACGGATCCATGATATCTGTTTGTAAAATGGAATGGATGAGGGTGCAGGGTGGATGGAGGAGAAATCTCCCACTATCTCCTCTCTCTTTAACGGTAAAGCAGAAAAGGGGATACGGTCAGGAGATGGAGAAAGAGAGAGAGAGAGTACAAGCAATACTGTTCCACGTTACAACAACGATGGGTTACGAACCGAAAGCTGTACACTGGAACACCCATACGCAACGTTGCGAGCGACACGAAGCAGTGAATAGTATTCCATGAAAACACACAACACTACACTACATAACACAACTGTTTGGGTTGTTTAAGCTTCCAAATATTTATAGCTGCAGTTTGTCACTATCCTCCGAGTAGAACAAACCCAATTTTCGCACTATAGCTTACAATTCCATACCACTCATACCACTATAAAGATATTCCACTAACACAAATACACTAACTGACATACACAAGTACTACTACTAAATTACTGATTCGTTTTTTCTCCATTTAAATCTCTATAAAATAAAACTTTTCAATTTATTTTTCGTTCAACAAATAAATAAATTAACTTGTCCATAAATTAATCCTCTTAAATGTATCTTTTGTCTAGTAATCGATTAATCCAATCGCTATCGATGGTAAACGATATCGATTTTTAAAAAATTTTTTTATATCGAAATCTTAAAGTAGTATACACTAATTATTTATCGAGTTTTTTTTATCGGGAATCATTTAATTTTAAAGAATTAACAGATTCGACGGCTAATAAATAAATAAATAAATAGACAGTTGTTACCGGTGTACTTTGATGGTTAGGGTTCAATTAACCATACTCTCTCAGGAATGGTCGGCCTGGGTCTGTATAAGACTAAATCTCATTTACACGTCACACATAATCATCTTCATCTCATTCGGTCATGGGGTTGCTTATTGTTCTGAATTGGACAGATTGCAACGTACTCAAATTAGGAATAAAAAATATGTAAATAAATAAAACATGAACATAAACTTTCTTTGTTCAAATAAAATTTTACATTGTTATTTTTATTATTTCTATTTTTTTTACGGTGGGTTAGGAAACTGGAACTACGATGGGTTTTGCAAAGTGGGTTTTTTGCGCCCGCGTGTGTGTGAACAAAATATCTCAAGAATGAAACATCGTACGAACTTGAAACTTAAAACCTTTTTTTTTAGGCACCATAAAAGGACCCGACACGAACATTTTCAACAAAATCGGTCAATTGGAAGTAGTAGTTAATTCGTGTAATTTTTCACTTTTTTGTGATTTTCTCAAAAACGGCTCCTACATTTTTTTAAAAATTGACTCATTTACTACATTGTTTATGCTCTACATGATAAGCTCTGGAAATTTTTACGTGCTAAAACCATCATTACGGTTTCTTAAACCACCGTAGTCGCTAATAATCAAGTTGTTGATGCGACTTTAAATAAACAAAAAAAAATCTGGTGTGAAACACTCACACAACTTTCTCTTGCCAATGCAAATAATTTACAATATAATTTAACATTAGTAATAAAATATTAGAAATAAACAAAAAACTAACCTCAATAAACATAACCTTATTTTAATCATGAGTGAAACACTCAAAATGAAAATCAACCTCAGTCTGGCTTAAAAATACGGAAAATCACTATTTCACGCTAAACTAGGCTCTGTAGAGAAAAATACGTTAAATAAAAGTTGTAGATCTTTAAATTTCCTATAAATTTGGTTATATACACTTTTGTCGTAAAATGCATACTAAGGCCAAAATCTTAAAAAAATCGATTTTTCACACGTTTTCGTGAGAAAAAATCAGAAAATCGCTAATTACTGCTAAACTAAGCGTCATACAAAAAAATGTTTGAAACAGAAGTTGTAGGTTTTTAAATTCTCTACAACTTTTATTATATAAGTTTTTGCGCTAAAATTTATATTAAAGCCGTAATCTTAAAAAAACAACGTTTTTACGTGAAAACAGCCTCACCGAGAATTTCAGCAAACATGGTGCCTACCCTATCTTGTAGAGAATAAAAAATTGAGTAAAATAGGCGATTTTAAAAAAAATCGTAGGACCAGTTTTTGAGAAAATCGCAAAAAACTGAAAAATTATACGAATAAACTACTACTTCCGGTTGACCGATTTTGATGAAAATGTTCGTGTCGTTTCCGGTCGTGGTATGTAACTTAAGTTTCAAGTTTCAAGTTCGTACGATGTTCCGTTCTTGAGATATTCTGTTCACATACACACACACACACACACACACACACACACACACACACACACACACACACACACACACACACACAGACCAATCACTAAAAACATGTTTTTTGGGTTCAGGGGGTCTGAAAACGTATAGATCCGGTGAAAACTCGATTTCGAAAAATCGACATGAAAACAATACTTTCCTTCCTATATATTTATATAGGCAAGAGAAAGTAAAAAACTAAAAAGCCTAACCTAATTTTAACCATGAGTGAATGATGCAAAATGAAAACTAACCTCAGTTTGACTTAATAATACGGAAAATCGCTCTTTGACACCAAACTAGGCTCTCTAAAGAAAAATGCTTGAAATATTAAAGTTGTAGATCTTTTATATCCTATAAATTTGTTTATATACACTTTTATCGTAAAATTCAGACTTGGCCGAAATTTTAAAAAAATTCATTTGTTACAGATTTTTGTGAAAAAGAAAACTGAAAATCACTGATTACCGCTAAAGTAAGTATACAAAGAAAAAATGCCGGCCGCATTGGCGCAGTTGGTAACGTGCTCGCCTCTCATCACGCGGTCCTGGGTTCGAATCCCACTCAGGCATGGCATATTTTCATACGTTACAAAAAATCATTTCATCCTCATTACACACAGTTACACCCCAACGTCGTCGCTAATGACCTTGCAGTTGATGCGACGTTAAATAAATAATAAAAAAAAAGAAAAGTATACAAAGAAATGTTAGAAATAAAAGTTGTAGATTTTTAAATTGTCTACAACTTATATTGTATACACTTCTGCCCTAAATTGCATATAAGGACCGCAATCTTAAAAAAAAAATTCTACGAGATCACAACCTCCCCAAGAATTTCAACAAACATGACGCCTACCCTACCATGTAGAGCATAAAAAAATGTAGTAAATGAGGAGATTTCAAAAAAATCGTAAGAACCGTTTTTGAGAAATAGCAGAAAGTTAAAAGTTACGCGAATGAACTACTATTTTCGGTTGACCGATTTTAATGAAAATGTTCGTGTCGGGTTCTCTAGTAGTATCTAACTTAAGTTTCAAGTTTTAACCTCGTACGATGTTCCGTTCTTGAGATATTTTATTCACACACACATACACACGCGTGCACCCCCACCCCCCTACACAGACCAATCGCTAAAAACATGTTTTTTTTTGGGTTCAGGGGATTTGAAAACGTGTAGATACGGTGAAAACTCGATTTCGAAAAATCGACATAAAACCAATACTATCCTGTCTATAAATTCATAAAAGCAAGAGAAAGTAAAAATTATTTATCCAGAAAATTTAATAATCTAATTTTAGAAACCGACATAAATTAACAACATTTATAATAATGAGATCTAATTAATAAATAATCACACAAAATAATTAAGGTAAAGTACTGTAGACGTTTAAAATAGGTTTGAAGTGACTGATATATATAATATCTTAAAACAGGAGAGGAGTTAATGCTCTCTAGTAACTTGTAGAGGTGGCTAGAGCGAAAGGTTGTGTGTGCCTACTGCCTACTGCCTACTACATAACTGCTTTTACTAATACTACTACTGTACGCACTTGGTTGTTAACAACAAGGGAATATCATTGCTTCTCTCTCTCTATAACTCTCTCACTTCTCCTCCCGACTCAGACCTGCTATGAATATTTAGCGATGTTACACAGAAGCTGGAATAAATCAACTACTACATTCTAACTTTGCTTACATGTAGAATACCTATCTACAAGAATATCAAATAACAATAGAAATGTGTCGTCAAAATACAAACCAAAGAGATTTTTATCAATTTTTAAAATGTTTAGCGAAATTCTCAAGGTATATTTAAAAATCTAGTGTGAAACACTCACACAACATTCTCTTGCTGATGCAAATAATTAACAATATAACCTAACATTAGAAATAAACCAAAAAAAAACTAACCTCAATAAACATAACCTAAATTTAATCATGAGTGAACGACGCAAAATGAAAAACAACCTCAATTTGGCTTAAAAATACGAAATCACTCTTTCACGCTAAACTAGGCTCTGTAGAGAAAAATGCTTTAATAAAGTTGTAGATCTTTTAATTTATTATGAATTTATTATATACACTTTTGTCGTAAAGTTAAGACATGCTAAGACTGAAATCTTAAAAAAATCGATTTCTACACGTTTTTGCGAGAAAAAAACAGAAAATTGCTAATTACTGCTAAACTAAACGTTGTACAAAAAAATGTTTGAAATAAAAGTTATAGGATTTTAAATTGGCTACAACTTTTATTAATACATTTTTGCGATAAAATGCATATTAAAGCCACAATCTTAAAAAAAACAATATTTTTACGAGGAAACAACCTTTCCAAGAATTTCAGCAGACATGGCGTCTACCCTATCTTGTAGGGCATAAAATATTTAGTAAATGAGGCAATTTTTAAAAAAATCGTAGGAACCGTTTTTAAGAAAATCGCAAGAAAGTGAAAAATGACACGAATAAACTACTACTTCCGGTTGACCGATTTTGATTAAAATGTTCGTGTCGGGTCCTCTAGTGGTATCTAACTTAAGTTTCAAGTTTCAAGTTCGTACAATGCTTCATTCTTGAGATATTCTGTTCACACACACACAGACCAATCGCTAAAAACATGTTTTTGGGTTCAGGGGGTCTGAAAACTTGTAGATCCGGTGAAAACTCGATTTCGAAAAATCGACATGAAAACAATACTTTCCTTCCTATATTTTTTCATATATTATTGCCTATATTATTCATATAGGCAAGAGAAACTAAAAATCCATAAACGTAAACGGTAAATACAATAGAAATTCAAAAATCCGAAAAAATTGGGATCATATGTAGTTTGGATTACCGATTTGTTCGGATTTTCGAACATAACCTAAAAATTTTACTTAGGCCCATAATAAGCATTGTAAAGTATTATAAAAACCAACAATTCTCTGTTCTTACGAATATGTAACTTTTAATGAACAAACATGACTGTAGGTCTTTTGTGTAGTATTGCACAGTTAGAGAAGTACTGTACTTTACTTTCACCAAAAATCTGGTGTGAAACACACACACGACTTTCTCTTGCCAATGCAAATAATGAACAATATAAACTTACTTTTTAATCATGAGTGAATGATGCAAGATGAAAACCAACCTTATCTCTATAATACGGAAGATGCTTTTTTGAAGCTAAACTAGAAAACTTGAAAATCAACCGCTATTCGACTTAAAAATACGGGAAATCATTAATTGTCGCTAATTTAGACTCTGTAGGTAAAAATACTTAAAATAAAAGCTGCAGATTTTTAAAATTTCTTATATCTTTGATTTTACATTTTTCAGAGATTTCACTAGGTAACTTTCTCCACATTCTTGTATTCCAGGAAATATGAAAGTCCACTGGTCCGGGGAGTTGAGACACCAATCTAATTAATTAATTTTTGTTGAGAGGTACCTTTGGACAAAACCTTATCATGTACTTAGAACCCACGACATAAAAACAATAAAATTAGTTAATCAAATGTTCGGTTAAAAATTTGTACATGTAAACACATAAAAACTAATTCAACATTAATATCATTTTCTGGTAATACTAAAATCAAACATTAAATTCATCAATACAAAATTAAATTATTGTAACCAAACCTTATTTTCTTTTTAATAAAAATTAAAGAAAAAACATATTTTCTCCAGAATTTCAGGTCAAGTTGAAAAATGTTTTAAACTACTGTAAAACGTTTAAGTAATGGACGTAGTTAAAAAGTTTGTTCACCATTTTTGTATTGGAATCAACAAGTTGAAACTTTCAACAGAACTTTTTATAATAACAAAATAATAGGCTACTATCTCATAAGAACTTAATTGTGTAACGGTTCAATTCATGGAGTAAAAGGTACGGTGAATTGGAATGAAGCTTTTAATCGTTTAAGTAATAAAAGTTGATTACAATTCTTAATTTAACCTCATTTTTGTAGCTGTGTTTAGGTCATCAGCTGAAAGGGTGTTTTGAACCTCTAGAGGTTTTACTAAGTAAAACGAGGAGTGAGGTGATTTACAATTGTCTTTCTCACTGAGTTGTAAGAGTATGCTTATCAGCATGCCAGACCCTCTGTAAAGCACTTACTTTCCACCCTGCAAATGACACCTTTACTTCATTCACCACAGAGTCCGGCTGTACAATGAAATGCATTACTCTCAGAGAAGATACCTCTGACTTTTAGTGTCTTTACCACCTCTATCTCTTCCGTTCTTAAATGCTTCAGTCATATAACTGGCTGACCATGTAATGAGAAACAGAACTATTGTTTGTAGCTCTTGAACTAGCAGATCGATTGTCAATAATTTAACACTCCACCTGCCTGTTATGGGCAAACAAATTTTATTTATTTTTTATTTTGTAGCTATATAGACATAATAAGTCAAACAACTTAATTCGTTCGTTATTTTCTCTTGTAAGAAACGAAAAATGTAAAGAATTTTTAAATACATCTCAAAAGTTAAATTTTTTTCAAATTTTTGTTTTAAGCAACGAAACATAAATCCAATCTAATGTTTTTGCTTTCTCTGGATCTATATTTATATAAATAAAACTCGATGTAAGTGTGTATGTATGTGTATGTATGTTCCCCTTTATCTCCTAAATTACTGAACCAATTTTCATGTAGTTTTTTTAATGTTGTAACTATCATGCCGGTGCAGGTTTTAGGCTATTTAAACCCTTAAAAAGTTAGCCCTAAAGGGTTGAAAATAATGTTTATGTCCTATATTATGGCTTTTATGAGGTTAGATAATCTGCTGCTTTTACACCAGCTGATGTAATTCAAATAAAGATTTGTCATAAATAAAGTCATATGATTTAGCAAATAGCGACGTGGTGCTAAGGATCAGCTGGTGACAACATCACATGATAATTTTATTGTATTTTATTATGTAGATACGATTTTGTATTGTTGAGTATTTTATAAAAGTAAAGTTCCCGTGTTTTTTTAATTTGTTTTAATTTTCTTTTAATTGGTGAGTGATCAATTGCTTTGATATTTTATTTTGACTTTTATTTTATTCAACGTAGATTTAAGTTTTTGGTTTTGACAATTATTTAAAAAAAAAGTGATTACACCATTTTTCGCGTGCAAAGCCGCGACGGGGCATGCTAGTAAATAGGGAAGGAAAGTTTTCATGTTGATTTTACAAAGTTGAGTTTCACCGGATAAACACGTTTTCAGGTTCCCTCAACCCAAAAAACATGTTTTAAGAGATTAGTCTGTGTATGTGTGTATGCGCGCGCGTGAAAACACTTTTTCACAAAAATTTAGTGAGCCTTAATTTAGTTTGAAGTTCCGGTTTTGTCCGGAAGTGGCCAAAAACGGATATCAAGAAATCAAAATCAGAAAATACAAGAGATAGCAAAAAACGGTTTTCGGATTCGTAATCTAAACAGAAAGTTAGGGGGCCTGGATTGGGTATAAGGGGAGATTGCACGATGGTTTTAACTCGAAATTTTGATTTTTGGTTTTTTATGTTTTTCAATAGTTTAGGCCTAGATGTACCAGAAAAACATTAAATTGCGTATATAAAAATTTAGTTTTATCATATTTACACAGATAAATTATCATGTTACGAAGAACTAATATTTGTTCATAATTTTACACTGCTCGTTATAGTGCAAAGAGAATTTTAGTTTATAAAATATCTGCATCATGGTTTTTAATATCTCAGCTTTTGGTTCAGCTTTCTAAACAACTGTTGATGGGAAATTTACTTGTTTGTCTACATATTGTTTTTAGTTTGTGCCGTCTTGTTTCTTACCTTTTGCTGTAAATTTAGATTTTTAACACTAAGGTAAATTTTTCTCAGAAACCAATAAACCTACCAGGCTGAAATTTCTACCAGTTAATTATCTTGTACAGCCACATATACCGAAAATTTTATTTCATCCTCAGGTACTACAAAAATTAGTAATACGCAAAACACGTGGGAAACAATTTGTAAAAATTTTATGTTATTCGTAATTAAAAAAAAAAAAATGGTATGGTCTAAAGATTAAATTGAAAAAAATGTCAGTAGCTCGAGAAGAAACCCGACACCTATAGTGTGTAAAGTTTCATATCCCTATCTTTCACCAATCTTATGAAAAATGTGCCTAAAAATAGCAAATTTAACATTGGCGGGATACAAAGTATAGTCTACCGTTAAAGTTCCAATGTCGTTCGGAAGTGGTCTAAAATCGGAAGTCAAGAATCAAAGCCTGAGTTTGAAAACCAAAATAGTATCATTCGATTCTTCTTACAGAATAGGTACAGAAATCAATGGGTTTGAAGCTTCGGTTTCGACCGGAAGTGGCCCCAAAACCGGAAGTCAAGATATCAAAGTTGGAGTTTGGAAACAAAAATAATGTCACACGATTCCTCTGAAAGAGTAGATACAGAACTCAGTAATGGTTTTGGAATAAGTCAAAGGTAAGCCTTTTTTAAAATTGCCACAAGCCATGAGACGCGTTGTTTAATGAAAGAGATTTTTTTAATTTCATTTGTAAACCACCGCGACTAATAAACCACGCAGATGGTCGTGTCTTTCAAAAAAAAAAGATTTTTTTGGCTTCAGGTGTCATGCATCTGTGTATCTAGTACTTTGAATCATCGAAATACATTCTAATTTTATCTTACAGATGAAGCCAGAGAAAGTAAAAACTTAAATAAATGAATAAATAAATTCAAAAACATGATCTTATAAATATGGAAAATATTTTTAAAGTGAACACAGAAAATAAATCAAATAAAAAATGGTAAAGGGAGTAGTGGGTAGGTGAATTGACGTTACACAAGGAGTGGAAAAGCAAAAGAAATTGGTTTTGTAATGTCCCGTCAGCGCAGTAGATTTGAGTTATAAGGGAAAGAGGATGGTTTGAACGTAAGGGTGTATAGAAGGTTGAGAAAGAGGAGGCTATTGAGGAACAGAGTAGTCAAGGAGTTGTGGGGGTGGATGATCGAGATAGGGGATGAAGAATGGGTCGGAGGTAGAGAGGTTAGAAATCGACGGCTGCGCCTCATCGATGAAGAAAGAATTCTGCGTTCGTACGAACAGAAAAATCTGTTGGATAGCAAAGAGAGTGCATTTTATACAAAGAGTATAAATATACACACACTTTTGCCCCTGTTTTCCACGGCTTGCTGTATTTCTTTACTTTTTTAAATCTGATGAATTGCTCTTTAGATCCAATCATATTTCACGCCAAATGCAACGCCAATGCTTGTCAACACATGAATCATGAGAAAAATAAATAAAAACGTGAGAAATCTTATATCCACCCGCTTTTCACTTGTACACACCATTTTCCTTTATGTTTCCTTTATGCTGTAACGATTTCATCACCTGTTAGTATAGTTTACCGTAACTCAAAGAGTTATTACAGGTCAAGTATTTATGATTTAAAAGAAAACTTTACAGTACTAACACTGAATTTTTCATTAAACTAATTAATTTAGACCCATAACAGGCAAGTGGATTGTTAAATTATTTGCACTCAATCTGTTAGTAGTTCCAGGGCTACAAAAAATGGTTATGTTTCTTATCACATGGTCAGCCAGTTAAATGACTGAATGATATAAAAACGGAGGAGGTAAATGTGTAAAAGACACTAGTCAGAGTTATATCCTCTGAAAATAATGAATTTAATTATACAGCCAGACCGTATTGTAAATAAAGTAAGGTGTCATTTGCAGGGTGGAAAATATGTACTTTTCAGAGCGTCTGGCATGCTGATAAGCGTACTTTTCCATTCGGTGAAGAAGGCAATTGAAAACCACGTCGTCTTCGTTTTACTTAGGAAAACCTCTAGAGGTTCAAACCAACCGTTTGGCTGATGACCTAAACAACAGCAAATTAATTTGACCGATTTTTGATAATTTTTTTCAATCCATATGTGTGTACGTTACAATCTGTTCAATTCAGAACAATAAGCAACCCCATGACCCAATGAGATGAGGGTGATATGTATGACGTGTAAATGAGGTGTAGTCGTACAGACTCACGCCGACCATTCCTGAGAGAGTATGGTTAATTGAACGCCAAGTATCAAAGTACAGTGGTAACACTACTTCCGCTCAACACCGGGACTTAAAACCTAGTTAGTGGGCCTACATTGGGTTTGAAGTTTCGGTTTCGACCAGAAGTGGCCCAAAACCGAAAGTCAAGAAATCAAAGTCGGAATTTGGAAACAAAAATAACGTCATTTGAATCCTCTTAAAGAGCACATACAGAAATTATTGGGATTAAATTTCCGGTTTCAACCGGAAGTGGCCCAAACCAAAAGTCAAGAAATCAAAGTCAGAAACTACAAGAGATAGCAACAAACGATTTTCGAATTCGTAATCTACACAAAACGTTAGTGAGCCTAAATTGGGATTAAAGTTTCGATTTCGACCGGAAGTGGCCTAAAACCGAAAGTCAAGAAATAAAAATCGGAATTTAGAAACAAAAATAGTGCCATTCATTTGGTCTTAAAGTGTAGATACAAAAATGACTAATAGTTTTTGCCAAAAGTCAAAGGTAAGACTTTTTAAAAATTGCCACCAGCTATGAGACGCTTCGTCTCATGAAAGGGATTTTTTTATATATTAAAACACACAAAAGATAAAATAAAATAAAAGTATCATACAAATATAAATAAATATGATAACACGAGAAACAATATTGGGTCTTATAAAAATTGAATTATAGTATTAAAACTACTACTGATAAATAGTAGGGGTATCGAAATTGGCTGGAAGAAATATTTATGGACTCAACTGCAGTATTGTACACTCACTCCGTAGTCCGTACAAGTAAAAAAGATAATAAAAAGGGCACAAAATAAAAATGGTCTATTGAAATACATGATTTAGTACAACTAAAGAGGTTATAAATTAAAACAAATACAACAATCTGGATTAATAATGTAAGGCATCCTTTTTTTTAAAATATCCGGGCGGTAAACCGCATTAATATCTTTAAGAATTTCCAACTAGAGTAATTTTTACTTTCTCTTGCCTATATAAATATAATATAGGAAGGAAAGTATTGTTTTCATGTCGATTTTTCGAAATCGAGTTTTCACCGGATCTATACGTTTTCAGACCCCCTGAACCCAAAAAACATGTTTTTAGCGGTTGGTCTGTGTGTGTGTGTGAACAGAATATCTCAAGAACGGAACATCGTACGAACTTGAAACTTAAGTTACATACCACTACTGGACCCGACACGAACATTTTCATCAAAATCGGTCAACCGGAAGTAGTAGTTTATTCGTATAATTTTTCACTTTTTTGCGATTTTCTCAAAAACTGGTCCTACGATTTTTTTAAAAATCGCCTGGTTTACTACATTTTTTATGCTCTACAAGGTAGGGTAGGCGCCATGTTTGCTGAAATTCTGGGTGAGGCTGTTTTCACGTAAAAACATTTTATTTTTAAGATTGCGGCTTTAATATGCATTTTAGCGCAAAACGTTATATAGTAAAAGTTGTAGAGAATGTAAAATTCTACAACTTTTATTTCAAACATTTTTTTGTATAACGCTTAGTTTAGCGGTAATTAGCGATTTTCTGTTTTTTTCTCACGAAAACGTGTGAAAAATCGATTTTTTTTAAATTTCGGCCTTGCTGTGCATTTTATGACAAAAGTGTATTTAATAGAATTGATAGAAAATTAAAAGATCTACAACTTTTATTTAAAACATTTTTTTCTACAGAGCCTAGTTTAGCGTGAAAAAGTGATTTTCCGTATTTTTAAGCCAAACTGAGTTTGATTTTAATTTTGCGTTTTTCACTCATGATTAAAATAAGGTTAGGTTTATTGAGGTTAGTTTTTTGTTTATTTCTAATGTTTTATTACTAATATTAGGTTTATTGTTAATTATTTGCATTGGGCAGAGAAAGTTGTGTGAGTGTTTCACACCAGATTTTTGTAATTTAACCCACCGGGTTGGTCTAGTAATGTCGTCACCGCGAGTCCGTAGTCTGACAGCTGATGTACGGAAACGAATGTTCCTTGGTTCAAATCCTAGTATTTTTACCCCTAATGTGTATGCGTTGCAATATGTTCTTATCAGAACAATCAGCAACCCCATGAGACCCAATATTTGTTTTATTTAGTTAAATATACATAACGATTTAACACTGAACTAAAGTAAGCTGTACAAGTTGTAAAGAGTGGCTTTAACGTTAGTTAATGAATTAAAATGAAATAACTTCTAAAAATAAATTACCTCCTTTCAAGTCCCAGTTCCAATGTCCCAAGAACCAGAATCCTATTTCCTATTTAAACTATAAAATTCCCCCTAAATTTCTTGAGGTTGCAATTATTCTGTTATATTGTTCCCCGAGCGACCAGGTGTTCCTTAACACGATGTCGCCATCATAGGGCTTCTTAGCCCTCTCAACCAGGATTCAGGATTCAAAATGAAATGAAATACAAGAAAGAATGAATAAATAATAAGATATTTTAATATCGATTATTATTAACAAATGTGAAATTGACCTTTACATTTAAATTGAAAAATTGTACTAATTGATTGAATTTATTGATGACACTATTTTACACTTTTAATTAATCTAATGAATTTAATTTAATAAATAATTGCAAATTGTTATTATGAAATCTTTAATTCTATTTAATAGTATTTACTGTTATTTACTGAGCTCAGTTATTAAAAATGAAACGAATATAATTACGAATTGCTGCAGTCCTCTTGTTCCTCCTTGTCCATCCATCGATCGGAAATCAAATGGGGCCTCGATGCATTGTTGCACTTTGTTTTATAGTTTTTAACAAATTTTTAAAAATTTTATCTGCATCTTCTAAAATAATCAAAATTGTTTCAGTTGGTTCCATAATTAAATTAAATCTTTATATTCTTGTAATTTCTTTTAAATCTTTTCTAACTTGTTCAAAATTTTAATTTAAAATTATACTGTCTTTTGTTTTCTTGTTTCAAGTTTAGATATTTGGCTTCTGGATTATTATTTAAAATTAAATATTTTCTTCTTAAAATTTATCTTGATTTATTTAGTTTTGATTCAGAATAATTTAAATTTTATTAGAAATTATTTATATTTGATTATTATTTGAAATTATTTCTTTTTATTAAAATCCAACAATTGAATATTAACTAAGATGTTATGTAGAATAGACTGCTATTCTACAAAGTATACAATATTTTAAACTACAAAAAATATAATTTTACGGAAAAAATCTTTTTCACAAAGAGTTCTGTCCGCGCATAGGAGTATAGAGAACAAAAAAATTTTATGATTTAAATACTTATAACTACTTTAAAAATTGTGTTGTTTAGGTCATCAGCCGAAACGCTGGTTTGAACCTGTAGAGGTTTTACTAAGTAAAACAAAAAGTGAGGTGGTTTACCATTGCCTTCCTCCCTGAGTCGAAAAGTACACTTATCAACATGCCGGGGCCTCTGAAAAGCACATATTTTCCACTCTGCTAATGATACCTTCACTTCATTCACCACAGGGCCTGGGTTGTATAATGAAATTCATTACTTTCAGAGGAGATAACTCTGATTAGTATCTTTTACACCTCTACCTCTTCTGTTCTTAAATAATTCAGTCATTTAATTGGCTGACCATGTGATAAGAAATAGAACTATTTATTTTAGCCCTTTAACAAACAGATTGAGTATAAACAATTTGACACTCCATCTGGCTGTTATGGGCAGGACTTAAAAAAATTTGCTAAGTTTACAGGACTTTAAAAATTACTTAATTAGTTAAATTAATACAGTTAAATAGGTTACAAGGATTTAAACAGAATTAAAAAAAAAACATAAAATAGATGATAAATTCAATTACATTTACATAAAATATCAATAATATATTTTAATATTAATAACAATAGAAATTTTTAAAACGCACACACACACACACACACACACATATATATATATATATATATATATACACATATATAAAACTTTTATTTTATGACTATAACTACTTTACGATATATTTTAACAAACGCAATGTAAATATTTTTACTTTATGGTAAATTAATTCAATAAATGAGCATAAAGAAACAGGTAAAGTATCGCAAAGAGAAAAGTAAAAACTAACAAGACGAAGATGATGTGTATGACGTGTAAATGAGGTGTAGTGTTGTACAGACTCAGACCAATCATTCCTGAGGGAGTATGATTCATTGAACCCCCATCAAAGTACACCGGTAACCACTGTCTTGTATTCAAATCCGTATAAAAGTCTTCTTCTTCCTCCTGAACGGATTACACACGTTACCTGTTCCAGCGACCATCCATCTTCTTTGTGGTCTACCCAACGACCATACTCCTAGTGGACGGTATCTTAAGACCATTAGCGGAGATAGATCCTTGGCATGCAGCGTACATGTCGTAACCAACTCTCCCTCATATTGTCCAATCACAGTTTCCGTTCTACCCAAATCACGCTGGATTGTCTCACCCTTGATCGATCCCTATATGTCCATATAAGTAACTACCTTTACTAGAATTTGAACCAAGAACCTATGTCTACGAAAAACAACCGTTAAACAGCTGACTTGCAGCGACGACTTTATTTCAAAACCAACCCGGTGGGTCAAATCCTAGTAAAGGTAGTTTTATACGGATTTGAATACTGGACAATAGTTACCGGTGTAACTTGATGGTTGGGGTTCAATTAACCATACTTCTCAGGAATGGTCGGCCTGAACCTGTACAAGACTTACACCTCATTTGCATGTAATATTTATATCATTCCACAAAAAAACTCTACATTTAACTCAAAAGAGTTAAGTTTTAACTTAACAGAGTTTTAACTCAACATCTCTATAAACAACAAGGTATCCCAGAACAATTGCAGTGGTTAGAGCATGTGAACAGAATGAGGGAGGATAGGATACCTAAGCAGACACTGGGCTATAAGCCGGAGGGCAGGAGAGAACGAGGAACCTGAGAAAGAGATGGGCAGATTTGAGAGGTTCGGAACAGGCAGAGATGGCTAATCCTTGAAAGGCTGAAGAAGAAGAAGAAGAAGATATATATCATTCTCATTTCATTGGGCCATTGGGTTACTTATTGTTCTTAAATTAAACAGATTGCGACGTACACGCATTAGGGATAAAAAAGGATTTGCCTGAGGAATGGAAAACTCATATGTGAAAACAAAAATTTTTTTAAAACGGTTATAAAATTTTAAAAAATTTAACAATACACAAAACGAGAAAGGAGAAAAATCAAAAAGTGAAAATGAAAATAAAGGGAAGGAAAAAATAAGTATCTAATTAAATTAATAATGCAATAAAACAATAAAAACTTTATTGTCTGTAGTTTAAATAGATTATACAACATAATATTATTAAAATGTAATTTTTTATTAAAGTTGATAAAAATAATGAGTAGAAATACGCGGATAAAGGTAAAATAATGTGCATAAAAGTACATGAAATGATTTTTCTAGGATAGAAAAAGATGTTAGTGCGCATCATTAGACTGGAAAAGATCAGGAGGCCAATGCAATAATGATTAACTATAATAATAATAATAATATTAAGGGGGTATAGTCAACCCAGAAAATGAAAATCAAAACTTCTGGCTATAATTTATCATTATTTATTTTAATTGAAAGAGTAATTTACTAGTAACGCTCTACCATTTGAACCAACCCAAAAAATTAATTACAGCCCCTAATATAAGGGTGAGGTTGGAAAAGCGGGCTTTTACGGGGAATCAAATATCTCAAGAACCAAGAAAACTATCAACATGATCTTTATGCTACAAAATACAGAAAATTGCTCTCTATTGCCTGTTGTCTGTTGTATGCGCTTGTACGTATTTTTTCTTACAAGAATTTTATTGAAGAAAAACCATATTTTAAAAAACATTTATTTTATGTATTCACAAATTACTTTTTAACTAAATCCCTATTAAGGTTTTTGTAATAATCATTCCACAGATAATAGAGCAAGAAATTATGAACATCTGAAAAAAACATCGCCAAGTATCTCCAATACAAACCGAAATATTTAATTCCCAAGAACGTACGATCATGCAAAAACCACATTTCCGGAAAACTTCAAAGTTTTTTTCTCGTTAATTCTTTATTTACAACTGTAAAATTTTACAACAAACAAATGTGATGATTATGATTATAATGTAAATGACATGATAGGTATGAGAGGGGTAGGGCCCCCATTGGTGCCTTCTCAAGAATGAAATTTGTGTATCAAATTAGCAGGTCTCTACTCCAGCGTCTTTTAAGGCGTCTAGGAGAATTATCAGGTAAATGGAAGGTGGAAAGTGAACGCACCAGGGGGTTCTCGTGTTCGTGTGACTTGTCGTGAAAGCGTTTGTATAGGCATTCGATGGAGTTTTGTACAAGTGGTGTTTTCAAATCTGTATGTAAGGTTTTGTTGCTAACGTAAAGAGGTGCTTTTGCTATAAGGCGTAATGTTTTTGACTGGAATGCTTGAATTCGTTGCAAGTTAATATATTTTACAGTAGTAACGTTACAGTAAAATAATGTTTTGCAATATATTTTATTTTCCACTTAAATAGGAAAAAATTATGATTTTCAAAAGTGGTAATTTAAAAAAAAATTATTTTTCCTAACAATATAAATAAAGATGCTACTAATCCTGTGGGTGTAGAATAGCCTAAAAAAACCAAAAAGAATCTGGACAGGATAACTCCAATAGTTTTTGAGAATGTTCTTTACATTAACATTACGGAGATAGGCATTCCGGATACCCTTAAAAAGTAGATACAGAAATCACAAATGGTTTTTGCCACAAGTCAAAGGTAAGCCTTTATATAAAATTGCTTTAACCATGAAACGCATTAAAGTCTTATCTTCTTCATAGGGTACCTCTCCGTTCCGAAGGTTGGCGACACCATAATGGCGATGGTTACTATATTGGTAGCTATCCGAAACAGTCTCAACAGTCCGGAATCTCATGAAAGAAATTCAGGCACGGCATATTTTCATACGTTACAAAAATCATTTCATTCTTCACTGTCTGCATTAGCAATAATTGTAGAACAGTCGGATGTTAAACAAAAAAAAAAGTTTTCACTTAAATTTTGACCCACAGTGTAAATAAAGAAAAGAAAACTGTTTAAGTCAAATGATATATGACCCACCCTATAGAGATGTTTAGATAAGGAAAATGCGTTGGAAAGGCTAAGGAAAATGGAAAGTGCGACATACTGTTATTGTGTTGAAATTATTCACTGATGGTGCTCATTAACCAACCCTTTCTATGACTGGTGTGTTCCTAAAATCTCTCTTAGTATCGCACAATCTTCCACCACCCTTCACCTTTTGTAACTCATCCTAACTTCCTCTCTCACTCTCTCCCCCTCACCACTCTCTCTTTCACCATCATCCCCTCCTTCTCTAACAATTTTCTTTCCTTCTTTTTCACTATATTTATTATCTCTGTTTTAAAGGCCTTACGTTTCACTAGGACTACCTTAAAATCTCTTTGACTACAAACGAAGAAAAAACAACTACGTTATTTACAAATTAAATAAACGCTACTGTATTAAATTAAATCGAATTGTAATTGTTAATTAAAACCCCAAAATTAAGTAGAACTAAACAATTTTCCCATGTAATTATTACGGTACTTATATTTAATGAATTAAAAAAATACGAGAAATAATTTTCGATTTAAATATCTTATAAACCTTAAATGGTTTTTTAAATTGACAATATATTCGTTAACGTAACATATTTTTACTTTCTCTAGGCTATATGAATATACAGGAAGGAAAGTATTGTATTCATATCGATTTTTCGAAATCGAGTTTTCACCGGAACTACACGTTTTCAGACCACCTGAACCATGGCGTTCTTTAGTTACTTAGGTAATTAGAGAACGCCATGCCTGAACCCAAAAAACATGTTTTTAGCGATTGGTCTGTGTGTGTGTGTGTGAACAGAAATTTTGTAAATCAACCTTAAAAGCGTTAGTACATACATAAAAAATTATCAACCACCAGATATTGAATGAAAGTAACAAAAGAATGCAAGAAACGATTTAATCCTTTCAGTGCCGAAACAATATTTAAACGTTTGATCTAAACCCATTTAAGGCAACAGGAGTGTACAAAAGTGCCCACCCTATTTTGAGAACTTGAAGGCGTAAGCCTGCCATTGCCAACCAAAGTTTCAACGTTACAGAAAAAAAATTTCTTGTTAAAAATTTTGTTTATTATGTTCATAAAAAAAATCCTGCCCATAACAGACAGGTAGAGTGTCAAATTATTTACACTCAATCTGTTCGTTGCAGGGCTAAAATAAATAGTTCTGTTTTTTATCACATGGTCAGCCAATTAAATGACTGAATCATTTAAGAGCAGAAGAGGTAGAGGTGTAAAAGACACTAATCAGAGTTATCTTCTTTGAAAGTAATGAATTTCATTATACAGCCAGACCCTGTGGTGAATGAAGTGAAGGTGTCATTTGCAGAGTGGAAAATATATGCTTTTCAGAGGGCCCGGCATGCTGATAAGCGTACTTTTCCATTCAGTGAGGAAGGCAATGGTAAACCACCTCACTCCTCGTTTTACTTAGTAAAACCTCTACAGGTTCAAACCAGCCTTTCGGCTGAAGACCTAATCAACAACACAAAAAAAAATCGTTCTAACGCTAAAAATATTCAAAATAGTTTTTTTAGTTTACTTAAAGTTGCATCAACAGCTTGGTTATTGGCAACTACTGTGGGTTTTGGTACCTTAACGGTGGTTTTAACGTGTTAAAATTTCCAGACCCTAGCCGGGAATCGAACCCGGGACCTTCCGCTTTGTAGGCTAGCGTGCTAGTCACTACGCCACGGAAGCGGTTTCAAAATGAATTATCCCATTAATTTTTGTTTAAAAGTTTTGTTTTGAAAATTTTCGGTTATCCAGACGTGTGCACTTTATGCATAACTTACGGGTGTCCGGTAAACTGGATATTGTCGATACGTAAAGTATATCGACGTCCTGTTTTCCGGACGTTGTTACTGAAAAGGTAAAAGATTATAATTACATAAAAAATCTGATTGAAAAATTTTTCTTTAAAAATAAAAACATAATAAGAGTCGTAAACGTAAATAATAAAGAAAAGAAATTGTAAGTAAGGTATTTACAATATTTATAGTTAAATAAACTAACATTTTTTGTTATATATATATATATTTTTTTTTTTTTTGAAACGGAAAACTTGGCTAGCGTTTAGACTAGAGTAAATATTTTTGCTTTATCTGTAACAATGGCTGGTCGAGTGCCAACCCCATACTTACACAACTACTGAACATTATACATTTACAGTTAAACTGTAAGCAAAATCGTCCGTTCTCTCTTTCTATGAAACCGTCCGAATAGTGTTTCTATCTCATTTAAGGACTCCCGTTTTCACAGTCATCTTGTACTTGCTTTTAACAAGCAGGCGACAAGCCAGACCTTGTACGATAAAAATCTTTCTTTACACTATCAAAAATATATGTTCACAAGTACAACAACGAAACATACGGTGTTTAAGATGGAGAAGGAAAGTGAGATTCCTGTATGTGTGCGCGCGTTTGTATGTTATAAGAGAAAGAAATTTCCGATCTCTCGTATTCTCTCACTCTAAGCTTTTACCTAACACCGAGACCATTACTTTAAAGAAGCGTTAACATTAGTAAAATTGTTCTGTAGGATATGGTGCTTCCAGTACAGGACATAAAAGTGTTTAACTTTTACTTTATTTCGGTTAACTATTATTATCTTAAAACTAAAGACAAATAATTTTATCTTGTTTTATATCCTAACTTACTACTACTTTTATTATGTTTTAGCAAACACAGGCTACTTAAGAATCTTACTTAAAATTATTATTACTGTTAATTTTACTTTTTATATAAAAAGCGTGATTTATTCTGTCCTTTTTTATTTAATTTTATATTTCCTTACTTTTTCAGACGACTTAGTAATCGTTTTTAAGAACACTGTAACAACAAAAGAACTAATAACGTGTTAAAAGAATAAGCAGAAAAAGAAGGATTAAGATTTCCTTTAAAAAAAATCTGGTGTAAAACACTGATACGATTTTCTCTTGCCAATGCAAATAATTAAATATTACCTAAAATTAATAATACAACATTAGATATAAACACAAAATTAACCTCAAAAATCATAACCTGATTTTAATCATGCGTGAATGACGCAAAATGAAAATCAACCTCAGTTTGGCTTAAACATACAGAAAATCACTGTTTCACGCTAAACTAGACTCTGTAGAGAAAAATTCTATAAATAAAAGTTGTAGGTCTTTTAATTTCCTATAAATATACAGATAGATTACATACTAAGGCCGAAATCTAAAAAAAACACTTTTTCATGAAAAAAAAAAATAGAAAATTACCAATTACCGCTAAACTAAGCGTTATACAAAAATTGGTTTGAAATAAAAGTTTTAGGATTTTAAATTGCCCACAACGTTATTACATACATTTTGCGATAAAATGCATATTAAAGCAGCAATCTTAAAAAACAATTTGTTTACGAGAAAACAACTTCCCCAAGAATTTCAGGAGACATGGCGCCTACCCTATTTTGTAGAGCATAAAAAATTTAGTGAATGAGGTGATTTAAAAAAAATCGTAGTAGCCGTTTTTGAGAAAATCGTAAAACAGTTAAAAATGACACGAATAAACTACTACTTCCGGTTGACCGATTTTGATGAAAATATTCATGTCAGGTCCCGTAGTAGTATCTAACTTAAATTTCAAGTTTCAATTTCGTACGATGTTGAAAAACTCTAAATCACCCACACGTTTCAAAAAGAATTTATACTCTATAATTTCTGTAAAAATATTTAAAACCTCTACCTTAATTGTAGAGATCCACTTCATGAAAATAATATACAAGGTTAGTTCAAACAATTTTTGAAGAAACTGGATCAGTTATCAAGCAGAAATCAACTGTCGGGGTATGAAATCAATTAGAGTGATATGATGAAAAATCATGTAAAAGGGCCTTTCTTTCTTGCTGAAAGGTCTATGAATGGAATTGTGTATCACGATATGTTAAACAATTGAGGACTTTGATGGAAAAAGGAACCTAAAAGAGTATAGACCTTTTTTTGTTTATTGAGTCCGCCATGATGTTCTCTATATTTGCACAAAGTTTCATATCTCTATGTTTTTTCTAAAAGATGCGACGACGATATTTAGACTGCCATGTGAAGGCAGGAAAATCCGTTAACTCGTAGGCAGGCAATGAGGTTATCTTGTAAACTAATTAAAGTAGTTAATAGTTAAAAATTTATGTTGTGTATTCTGTATTATAATTTTGTGTAGTTTCTCAGTAGTAAAAAATTCAAGTTTTATATAGATATACATATCTGTCCGCCTACTTCTATTGCAATGCATCACAATATTCATAACAAAATGATTAAAGTATCATTTTTTCAATATGTCAGTTTTGTAGATACGCCCTTTTTCCATTGAACTCCTCAATTATTGATTTCCTCAGCTAGATGAACTCGAAAACACAATGAATTCTATTCCAAGAAGATGGCTCACCCGCACACATACATTTTCACCCAGGCTTTGAAAGAAAAATTTCCACATCGATGGACAGGTCGGCAAGTACAGGTCCAGGAATACGAGGGGGTACCCAAAAGTAACCGGAATAGCATTGCCACGGGCGGTGCTTGTGTAGTACACATTTCTGCCACACAGACGAGCATAGCGCAACTCATTGCGAGTTCAAAATTCATCTTCAGTGATTGTTTTTTCTAGCGCTGTTTTGTTCTTGTTTCGTTTTTTATGATGGCAAGTTTAAGTGAACAACGTATAACTGTGAAATTTTGTTTTCTACTCGGTAAAAGTGCTGCTGAAACTGTTTTAATGTTGAAAACAGCTTACAAAGATGACACTATGGGAAAATATCACGTATACGAGTGGTTTTCTCGGTTTAAAAATGGCGACATGTCGATTGATGATAAATCTCGATCTGGACGTCCATCAAAGGCCCGAATCGACGAAAATGTTTAAAAAATTCAAGAGCGTTTGCTTTCAGACCGTCGACTGACAATTTGGAAGTTTTGAGAAGATTGCGCAACAGTGTTCGTCAAAAAAAAGATCCGATTTTTGGCAGACAGGAGACTGGTTCTTCCACCACGACAATGCGCCTGCACACATAGCCATCTCGGTGAAAGATTTTTTGACCAAAAATGGCACGGTTCCGCTGCCCCACGCACATTACTCGCCTGACCTGGGTCTGTGCGATTTTTTCTTATTTCCACCCATGAAAAGAAACTTTAAAGGACACCGATTTGACAACATTGAAGCGGTCAAGGGAAAAAAACGAGGGAGGAGCTGTCAGCCATTTCTAAAGATGACTACAAAAATTGTTTCGAACAGTGGAAGAACCGGCGGGATAAATTTATTAGTTGTAATGGAGAGTATTTTGAAGGGGATAAGGTTGTTTTGTAAAAAAAATTGAAAATAAATAGCTTTTGAAAAATAATTCCGGTTTCTTTTGGGTACCCCCTCATACTTCCTTGTGAAAGACCTGAATTTATAAAAAAAACAGCTTAAATAGAATGTCAAGAACTTAATTTGGAAGGATTCGTTGTCTAAACTCGAAGAAAGCACAGAGCAAAAAAAGGAAGTAGACTAATTGTTCTTTCAATTTATTTTTTTACGGTTTGGTGAACCAAATCTAGTCAAAATATTGACGTTAAACAATAATCAGTGAATTTATATAATTTATTATGGAACAAGAATATTTAAAATTATTCAATACACTGATGAGGACTTTTAGAAATATTGTATAAAATTCCTTAATATTACACAAATAAAGCTTTTGAGATTTTAAAATAAAAAAAATCTTGTGAACTAATTAAAAAAAAGAAATAGATAGAATACCATAATAATTCACACGACTTTACATAAAAGATTTTAATAAAACTTAGGGTTAACTGCAATTTTATATTTCCACGTTACATTAAAAGGAAAACCCGAGGAAAAACATTGTAAGGAAAAGCTTATCAGGACGTGAAAAATAACAGTTGTATTATAAATGAATTCAAAAGAGGCAATTATTACAATAAGATAGACCTGTGATAAAAAGTAAAATACGAAAAAGAGAAAAAAGAAGAAGAACGACAAAGAAGAAAAGTAGAAGCGTGAAAATATTATGTCGGAAAAAAGAAAATTAATGTATAAAAGGCAGAAAGGTGTAGATGATATACTTTTAGTAGTTTACCAGATGTGTAGTACATTTTCCACAGTTTTTCTTTTAATAGAGCTAATGATAAAGGGGGTGATGAAAAGTAGAGAGAGGAAAATGGAAAAATGAGTCGAGATTATGAAAAAAAGAACATTAAAAAATCTCAGTTGTATTTTCTTATATTTATGTCAGGTCAGTGAACGATATTTTATTCGGTATTGTTTTAAAAATAATTTTTTTAAATCTCGGTAGCTCAGTTGGTAAAAGTCTTTTATATTAAATCGGGAGTTCTTAATTCGATTCCCATTAAAGAATTTCAGAACGATGAAAAGCCATTATTTTATTTATATAATGCACTTAAATTTGTAATTAAACTTGTAATACTATTATTGTAAGAGTTGTAAAAATAACGAAACACACGAACACACGAGGTTAACAAAAACACGAGGTTGAGGTTGCATAAAACGTGGGGTGGGTGCTTCAGAAATAATAGGCTGAACAGTTACGCATTGAACCACTGATATAATATATCGTTATGAAGAGCAAACAAGGAAGAATACAAAGGTAATGGCATTCAGGGGAAAGGAGCCAGTCAGAAGCAAAATTGTTATACGAGGTGTGGCTATTAAATAACGAGACTGACGTTGTAAAAAATTTTATTTTTATTTTATACATAATCACTTAATGTTACCTTCAATACACACTCCTTCTCTATCCCTACAACGCTCCATGCGAATTTTCCAAAGTTAGGAAAGTGCTGGAAGTCATCTTTTGTCAGCTCCTTCAGGACACGTGCCGCTTTCTCTTTTACAGCTTCAGCTTCCACAGACTCAAATCTTGTCCCTTTTAATGCAGATTTCACCTAAGGGAAGAGGTAGAAGTCACATGGTGTAAGATCTGTTGAATAAGGTGGATGTTCTAACACTGATATGCTGTACTTGGCTAGGAACCTCTTGACAGATAACGCGGAATGAGCTTGTCTTGGTGGAGAACCCAGTATTAGTCCTTTCACATTTCGGGGCGTTTTTCCTTACTCTTTGACGTAGTTTAGAAAGTAACTCAAGGTAGTTTGAAGGTCGTTTGACCTTCAGGAACCCAGTGAAGGTACACAATCGCATGGATATTAAAAAAACAATCATCATTGCTTTAAATTTTGACTTACTGATTCGAGCTTTTTTGGCTCTCGGTGAAGTTCGTCTCTTCCAGTGCATGGATTGGCGCTTCGTTTCCGGATCATCAGTAAAAACCCACATTTCATCACATGTTATTATCATCTACCTGTTTCCTAGGGTGAAATCTGCATTAAAAGGGACAAGATTTGAGTCTGTGGAAGCTGTAAAAGAGAAAACGGTACGTGTCCTAAAGGAGCTGACAGAAGATGACTTCCAGCACTGTTTCCGACAATGGAAAATTCGCATGGAGCGTTGGAGGGATAGAGAAGGAGTATATATTGAAGGTGACAATAAGTGATTATGTATAAAAAATTTTTTTTACAACGTCAGTCTTGCTACTTAAAAGCCACACCTCGTATGCTCATAGGTTTTGTTATTGAAACACCAAAAAATGGATGAAAAAAAAATTAACAGAGCTACGAGAGCAAGTATTGGCAACGTTGCTGGCAAGTCATCGGTTAGCTATGAAGTTGGTAGGGGGCAATGCATATGTTCAGAGCTCATTAGCCTTGAAAAATAGCATAGTTTCTTTTACACCTCTACAGTTGAGCCGTTGTTAGTTTGCTCCTTCTGTCAACAAACAAAAGCCACCTACTACAGGGTGCACGCTAGAGTCTGCGACTTTACAGATGTCGTATTCCTATTAAGTTAACTATTTTTACTTTCTTTTGCCTATATAAATATATAGGAAGGAAAGTATTGTTTTCATGTCGATTTTAGAAATCGAGTTTTCACCGGATCTATACGTTTTCAGACCCCTGAACCCAAAAAACATGTTTTTAGCGATTGGTCTGTGTGTGTGTGTGTGTGTGTGTGTGTGTGTGTGTGTGTGAACAGAATATCTCAAGAACGGAACATCGTACGAACTTGAAACTTGAAACTTAAGTTACGTACCACTACCGAACTCGACACGAACATTTTCATCAAAATCGGTCAACCGGAAGTGGTAGTTTATTCGTGTAATTTTTCACTTTTTTGCGATTTTCTCAAAAACTGGTCCTACGATTTTTTTTGAAATCGCCTGGTTTACTCAATTTTTTATTCTCTACAAGAAAGGGTAGGCGTCATGTTTGCTGAAATTCTGGGTGAGGCTGTTTTCACGTAAAAACGTTGTTTTTTTAAGATTACAGCTTTAATATGCATTTTAGCGCAAAACTTTATACAATAAAAGTTGTAGAGAATTAAAAATTCTACAACTTTTATTTCAAACAATTTTTTGTATAACGCTTAGTTTAGCGGTAATTTGCGTTTTTTTGTTTTTTTTCTCACGAAAATGTGTGAAAAATTGATTTTTTAAGATTTCAGCCTTAGTATGCATTTTACGACAAAAGTGTATATAATTTAATTTATAGAAAATTAAAAGATCTACAACTTTTATTTAAAGCATTTTTCTCTACAGAGCCTAGTTTAGAGAGAAAGAGTGATTTTCCGTATTTCTAAGCCAAACTGAGGTTGATTTTCATTTTGCATCATTCACTCATGATTAAAATAAGGTTATGTTTTTGAGGTTAGTTTTTGTTTATTTCTAATATTTTATTAATAGTGTTAGGTTTATTATTAATTATTTGCATTGGCAAGAGAAAGTTGTGTGAGTGTTTCACACCAGATTTTTTAAATTATAACTACTTAAAGTACAAAAAACATCAGTCATGATATGATGTAGGCCTAACAATTTAATTTATAAAAATACTTTCAAAAGTATTTTGTTGTTAAATACTTTTGAAAGTATGTTGTGTTGTTACTTTTTAATCAGCGTGTACACATTTTGATATAATGCGAATGCTCAGTGACGTCATTATTTGTTTACATTAGGAGCAAACTAAGAGAGGCTGGACTATACATCTTCTGTTTTGTAAATCCTTCAGTCAAATAATTGGCTGACCATGTACGGATTGGCCCACATAGCAACTGGGATGTGCAACGTCATAGCTTTGGAATACTACCATGAACAAAAACATTTATCGCAACTTGATGTACCCTTCCGTACACTGGTCTCCGTCCTCCTCCACTCTCTCTCTCTCTCTCTCTGTGTCTCTAAGTATTGAAAAGAGCAATACGCAACCCAGAGAACACACGCACGTGTGCAAATATGTTGCACTCATGCTTTTCTTTTGTTATTGTTATACTTTTTGGCGGAATGTGTTGGTAGCGGAACAGAGACTATGTTTTCAGGAACGCACGAAACTGCAGTTATAACATACCTCTACTCCTTTCTTTCCCCTAGTTTGTAACGGTTATTCAGCCCGATTGTTACACGGGCGTAGCTATAATAAGAAACAGAGCATTTTTGTCGCCCTGGAACTAGCAGATCGAGCGCAAATAATTTAACAATCCACCTGCCAGTATGGGAAAATTAATCGTCTTATTGGATTGTTTGGAAAAATCTGCGTAGTCAGATTTAAGTTCGGGTTATGATAGTTTGTGAGTTTCTTCCTAAATTTTGCATAGAGTTTAAGGGGAGCAGACCATTTTCATTATCCCTATAGAATACTAACTTAGGTAGATTTTTTGTAGAAACCGTTAAATCTACAAAGCTGAGCTTTGCCACACCTTTCTACAGTACCTTTTTACAAATTTGTACCAGAGCTTTTTCATTTATCTTCATCCAATCTAAAAATAATTTTTATTCTCAAAAAATGTTCAAATGTGCCCACATTTTTTTTTATGAAAAACACACCCAAAAAATAAAAACTCCAAAATTTTTGAAATACCTATGGAGTAAATACACACCTTAGTATTAAAATGTAGTGTGTGAAATTTCACACTCCTCGGTGGGATGGTTCTTAAAATAAGTGTACCTAAAGTCAAAAAATACAATACGCGGAAAATACGGTTATAGCAAAAGCATAATACCGTAACAGAAACACCTATTGCCAATCGAAATTAACTTCTAAACAAAAACACATTAATGTTTCCTCTACGGCTGATTCCTACGCGTTCTAGAAATTATCGTTTTAATGTAAGCGCGATCTCCGTAATGTTAGAGCAGTAACATGATTATATTAATATCAATTTACAAGATTGAAAAACGTGAAAAAATATCGAAATAAACATTACGTACCCTATCAACGTAAAAACATAATTTTTCTCAACAGAAAAAGCAAAAAATGTCGTGTTATATATCAATTTAAATAGGGGAAAACAATCGATCAATATTTATGGTAAAATTGAAAAATCAATATTTTTTATTAAAATCAGTCTGCTCCTCTTAAAGAAAACTTCATTTATGTAGGTTACATTTAAGTATGAATGTAGCGTTTAATTGGTTACTTAACAGGGGGCGTTAACTATTAACAGTAAAAGCTTTGATTGAAAACTCTGATATTTTGCTAATACCGATTGTTTTACACAACCATAATGCTGACTGACAACTCCATACTGATCCAATGTAGAAGTTGTAAAATTTCTTTAGTAGTAAACCAGAACACTTACAATTCAATTTCTAAAATCTATTATCTAACCTAAATAATAATAAATTAATAAAAGTATATTAATTAATGAAAATAAGTAAACCGAATCAATTAAATTGTTATAATTAATTTAGTTGCAAGACAATTTCTATAATTTAATTACTATAGTAATTAATCAATAAATTAATACCGATTATTATTTATAATGTAATTAGATTAAGTGGTCTTAACTAATATCCAATAATTAACAGTTTAATACATTATCTGTAATGTAATTGAATTACATAAATTAATTTACACAATTTCAAAATTAATTTAAGAATTAATATTTTTAAGTGATTTCAGTTTCTACGTAATTACGTATTTTCCAGCGTTTATATGCTGATATTTAATCACAAAAAAATCTGGTGTGAAACACTCACACAGCTTTCTCTTGCCAATGCAAATAATTAACAATAAACCTAACATTAGTATTAAAACATTAGAAATAAACAAAATACTAACATCAAAAACCATAACCTAAGTTTAATCATGAGTGAAAGACGCAAAATGGAAATTAAACTCAGTTTAGCTTAAAAATACGGAAAATCACTCTTTCACGCTAAACTAGGCCCTGTAGAGAAAAATGCTAAAAATAAAAGTTGTAGATCTTAATTTTCTATAAATTTAATTGTAAACACTTTTGTCGTAAAATGCATACTAAGGCCGAAATCTTAAAAAAATCGATTTTTCACACGTTTTCGTGAGAAAAAACAGTAAATAGCTAAACTAAGCGTTATACAAAAAAATATTTCGAATAAAAGTTGTAGGATTGTAAATTCTCTACATTTTTTATTATATAAATTTTTGTGCTAAAATGCATAGAAGTCGCAATCTTAAAAAAAATGTTTTACGTGAAAACCTCACCAAGAATTTCAGCCAACATGGCACCTGCCCTATTTTGTAGAGCATAGAAAATTTAGTAAACCAGACGATTTTTAAAAAAAATCGTAGGACCAGTTTTTGAGAAAATCGCAAAAAAGTGAAAAATTACACGAATAAACTACTACTTCCGGTTGACCTATTTTGATGAAAATGTTCGTGTCGGGTCCGGTAGTGGTGTCTAACTTAAGTTTCAACGATTTTGATGAAAATGTTCATGTCGTTTCCGGTAGTGGTGTCTAACTTAAGTTTCAAGTTTCAAGTTCGTACGATGTTCCGTTCTTGAGATATTCTGTTAACACATACACACACACACACACACACACACACAAAACAATCGCTAAAAAAATGTTTTTTGGGGGGTTTGAAAACGTGTAGATCCGGTGAAAACTCGATTTCGAAAAATTGTTTTCGACATGAAAACAATACTTTCATTCCTATATATTCATGTAGGCAAGAGAAAGTTAAAATAACGAGGAATCGAACACGGTACTTAAATTTTCTAACATTTCAGAATATTAACAACTGTTTATGTGTGAATGGCTGGTTTGAACCTCTAGAGGTTATACTAAGTAAAACAAGGAATAAGTTGGTTTACCAAATGCCTTCTTCCTTGAGTGGAAAAGTATGCTTATCACCATGTCCGGCTCTCCGAAATGCATCTCTTTCCACCATGCAAATGACATATTCCCTTTATTCACTACAGGATCTGGCTATTTAATGAAATTCATTACTCTCAGAGGATATAACTTTGACTATTACCTTTTACACATCTACCTCTTCTATTCTTATAGGCTTCTGTCATATAATTGGCTGACCATGTGATAAGAAACAGAACTATTTTTTGCAGCCCCGTGACTAGCAGATCGAGTGCAAATAATTAATGGGTAGTCAACTCAAGAAGATAATACTTTTTTTAAATTTCGATGTTTTTTGCATTTATTTGAAGTTTAAAATTTTCTAAATCACAAAATTTGTTTACTTTGTTTGTACGTTAACAAAAAGTTATAAAAACATCTGTTTAAAATAAAGCTTACTAGCAAGGCAAGTGAAATTATTCGTTCAACTGGTTTTCCGGGAACGTGGTTTTTACATGATTGTACATTCTTACGCACTCTGATATGTGGTTAGTATTAAAGATATTTGGATGATGTTTTTTACAAATGTTCATAATTTCTTGCTCTATTATCTGTGGAATGATTATTACAAAAACTTTAATAGGAATTTAGTTAAAAAATAATTTGTGAATACATAAATAAATGCTTTAGAAAAATGGTTCTTTTTCAATAAATTTCTTTTAAGAAAAAATACATACAAGGGCATACCACAGATGATAGAGAGAAATTTTCTGTATTTTGTAGTATAAGAATCATGTTAATATCTTTCTTGGTTCCTGAGATATTTGATTCCCCGTAAAAGCCCGCTTTTCCAACCTCCCCCTTATATTAGGGGCTGTAATTAATTTTTTGGCTTGGTTCAAGTGGTAGATCATTTTTAGTAAATTACTCTTTCATTTAAAATAAATAATGATAAATTATAGCCAGAAGTTTTGATTTTCATTTTCTGGGTAGACTACCCCTTTAACACTCCACCGGCCTGTTATCGGCAAGAAAATTCTTAACTGTAACAAAAACAAATTGGTATGAAAAACTCACACGACTTTCTATTGCCAATGTAAATCATGAGAAAATAAAACCTTTCTTCAATCATGAGTAGTTATCGTTGTAGTTTAGGTCATCAGCCGAAAGGCTGGTTTGAACCTCTAGAGGCTTTACTAAATAAAAAGAGGTAGTTTACCAATGCGTTCCTCACTGAGTGGAAAAAGTACACTTATCAGCATGCCAGGGCCTCTGAAACCATCTACTTACAAAAAATAAAATTAAAAATAACAAAGATAAAATTTTAGAAAGTAAAGGTCATATTGTATTACAACTTCCTCCGTACCATCCCGATTTGAACCCAATCGAGATGGTTTGGGCTTTACTTAAAGATTACGTAAGTAAAAAATGTCAACTATAATTTTAATGATGTCAGAATACTATGTGATGACTTTTTTACTACATTTTCTGCCGATAACTGGAAATCTCGATGCGAACACGTCGTTAGATTAGAAACCGAACTAATGAAAAACGAATATGCTTTAGATGAAGTGATTGATAGCGTGGTAATAAATCCTAATACTGACAGTGACGATTCAGACGAGAGTTTTTCAGGAAGTGAGATTTCCGGCGTGGAAGACTTATGATTTGTCGTAGTAGGGCAACCACCCTACAAATGACACCTTTACTTCATTCACTACAGGATCTGGCTGTAAAATGAAATTCATTACTCCCAGAAGAAATAAATCTGCCTAGACCTGTTTTACACCTCTACCTCTTCTGTTCTTAAATATTTCAGTCATACAATTGGCTGTTTATGTGATAAGAAACAAAAATAATTTTGTCGCCCTGAAACTAGGAGATCAAGTGCAAATAATTAAACATCCCACCTGTGTATTTTGGGCAAAAAAATTAACAAATGCACGGGATTAAATAAATTACAATATAATTAAAATAATTAAATATGACATTTTAAATTAAACTTTAGTATTCAGAATAATTAAATTTAATAACAGCGCAAGTTTTTCAGTAACAAAGATCTATACGTTTGATGTAACAGTATATATTTTTGTTTTAATTATTTAATAAATAAATAATTATCAATAATAATTATAATGATGTTGCGGTATTCCATAGAGATATGATGATACAGTATATACTACTGATAGAGATAGAAGATCTATATTAAAGTGAGATAAAGTGAGAGAGTAAGAGGGTAAGGGGTAGGTTGGGTACACTAGAAGTACATTAACTAATTGCTTTAATTATCTGAAATTGCTAGGCGCTACGGTATTCTCACTAACTCAACATCTATAGAGAGAGAAAGAGTAGAGAGGGAAACTATGATACTGTTCTAGTTAGTATTTGTTGAGTTGAAAGTGTACATGATGTATAATATATACGGTAAGTGTATTAAGTGATAATTGACACTTACAAGGTCATTGATAAATTTGTACACGCACTTATTCACTTCATTTAATTGTTGTAATAGGCCTGCTCAAATCTTGGTCATTTTATTTTAATTTCACTTCTTAGAGTAACACTTTCTAATCTTTATACATTAAAATCTGGTGTGAAACATTCGCGCGACTTTCTCTTGCAAATGTATTGTCGTTGAACGGGGCCGACGATACGTGGCGAAACCTTGTTTGCAAATTTGATGGCCCTGAAAAGGGCCGTTTAATTGGTTGGAGTGTCCTGAGAAGGACCATTTGGGTTTTTGTTGTGGCCCTGAAAAAGTACATGGTCGAAAGCGGGGAGCCGGCGTGTGGAGATCGGTCCCGAAGAGTGACGGCTTGGCTACCGGGTTCAGGCTCTCCCTCAGCGGCAGTTGAGTCCCCACTACATCGTGACATTTAAGGGCCCCAGAGCCCGGCGGGTCGGGTTGGCGAAGGAGGTTCTCTCCGGTCCCACGCTGGATTTAAGTACATGGACTGGACTAACTTAAGTATGGACTTAAGTACGCTGGACTAACTACATTCAATTTTTTGTGCTCCACATTTAGTAACTCCAGTATCAATTATCTATTGAAAAGGAAATATTTAAAAAAAAGTAACGGGCACCAAGTGTCTTAGCGTTTACATAGAAGAAACCCTTACTTGGAAATCACATTTATCTTACCTATTGAACCGTCTTAGCTCAGCGAGTCCTATTTTGGGAAATCTCCAAAAAATCATTTCGAAAGAAGATAATAATAATTATTACTTATTTTGCGTTATTCCTCTCTGTATTCAGCTATGGGGTTGCCGCGCAGTGGGGCAACTCAACCAAACACCTTAATATTTTTCGCATTCAAAAATACGCAATTACAATTATCGCAAACATTCCAAAGCATTATTTTTGCAAAAGTTTGTTCGTTAAATATAATATTTTCCCCTTACCATCTCTTCATACGCATGAAATGTTAAAATTCGCGAAAAGGAACACAGTGTTATTTACACAAAAAAAACGTACAATCATAATTATGAAACTCGGCACAACGGTGACTACAGAATTAAAAAATATAGAACTTCTACGTTTTCAAAAATATTTTACAACAATTCCGTTCGATTTTTCAACAAATTACCATCTAAACTAAGAATCTTTAATTTAAAAAAAACTTTGATCGGGAAGTAAAAGGTATTTTTTTAACAAAACATGCATTTCATTCTGATTAGGAGTTTTAAAATTATCTTACAAAGCTCTTTAAATGTAATCTGTATAGAATTTAGACTTATATAATATTGTTTAGTGTAAATGACGAACCTAAAAGTCCAATGTACAATTTTAGTAAAATGTAAGTAATTGAATGTACAAGTTATTTTTTGTTTGTTTTTGTTTTATTAATGAATACTTATAGATTGTAAACAAAAAAATTGCTTATTAAAATATATCAAAATGTACATTGGCCTTCGGGCCAGCCCAGTCAGTCAGCTGGTAGTAAGTCGTTATTATGTGTTAAGTAACACCGGTTGGGCAACCGATTTTGTATGGTGACCAGCTGACAGTTATCCGTGAACAAACTCTACTGGGGGTCCCTGTTCAAACTCATGCCTTATTCACGTCAAATAATGCAGCAAAAGCAGCGATCAAATTGGGTAGTTGTCAATAATGTACAGTTCCCGATAACAAATAAAAGCTAAAAAAAAACAAATGTACGTTGCAATCTATTTAATTAAGGAACAATGAGCAACCCCATGACCCAATAAGATGAGGATGATATGTATGACGTGTAAATGAAGTGTACAGATTCAGGCCGCCCATTCCTGAGACAGTACAGTTAATTGAACCCCAACCATCAAAGAACACCGGTAACTAATGTCTAGTATTCAAATTCATATAAATGTAACTACCTTTATTAGGATTTGAACCTGGAACTCCGAAAAATCAGATGTTAAACAACTGACTCGCAGCGACGAATTTACCTCTAGACCAACCCAATACGTTTAACATTAGATTTAAATCTATAATTTCAGAAACAAAAACAGAACCAAATGCGGTTTTTCATATACAATCACAAATTGATGCAAAAAAACTGTTGACAAAAACTTAATTCCTTCTAAAAATATGTTATATTACAATACCAAAGTGCACTTTTATCTTTTAATTTTTTCCTTTGTTTATTAAACGTCGCATCAACTAATTGGTCGTTAGCGACGACGTTGGGTTGTAATTATGAGAGATGAAATGATTTTTTTTGTCATGTATAAAAATATGCCGTGGCTGGGATGGATTCGAACCTAAGACCGCTGAGAGGCGAGCACGTTACCAACTTCGTAAATACGGCCGGCACTTTTATTTTATTTATTACACGTGAAAAATTATTGAAAAATATGGTGTGAGACACTCACACGACTTTCTCAAGCCAATGTAAACAATAAACATTATAAACAATGTTTAATCATGATTGAATGACGCAAAATGAAAATCGACCTCTATAGAACTTACTATAGATATGCGGAAAATCAGTTGTTACCTTTAAACAAGGTTCTGTAGAGAAAAATGTTAAAAATAAAAGTTGTACGTTTTTAATTTCTTATGCCTTAGGTACATGATTCACTTTTCTTTTAAAATGCATACTAAGACCACAATCTTTAAAAAAAATATTTTTTTACAGATTTTCATGAATAACAAAACATAAAAATCTGGTGTGAAACACTCACACAACTTTCTCTTGCCAATGCAAATAGTTAACAATATAACCTAACATTAGTAATAAATTAGAAATAAACAAAAACTAACCTCTAAAAATATAACCTTATTTTAATCATGACTGAAAGACGCAAAATGAAAATCGAACTCAGTTCTGCTTAAAAACACGGAAAATCACTCTTTCACACTAAACTAGGCTCTGTAGAGAAAAATGCTTAAATAAAAGTTGTAGATCTTTTTATTTCCTATAAAATTAATTGTATACACTTTTGTCGTAAAATGCATACTAAGGCCGAAATCTTAAAAAATAGATTTTTCACACGTTTTCGTGAGAAAAAAAACAGAAAATCGCTAATTACTGCTAAACTAACCGTTATACAAAAAAAATATTTTAAATAAGAGTTGTAGGTTTTTAAATTCTCTACAACTTTTATTCCATAAGTTTTTGCGCTAAAATTTATAATGAAGCCGTAATCTTAAAAAAACTATTTCTTTACGTGAAAACAGCCTCACCGAGAATTCAGCAAACATGGCGCCTACCCTATCTTGTAGAGCATAAAAAAATGAGTAAACCAGGCGGTTTAAAGGAAAAATCGTAGGACCAGTTTTTGAGAAAATCGCAAAAAGTGAAAAATTATACGAATAAACTACTACTTCCGGTTAACCGATTTTAATGAAAATGTTCGTGTCGGGTCCGGTAGTAATATGTAACTTAAGTTTCAAGTTTGAAGTTCGTACGATGTTCCGTTCTTGAGATATTCCGTTCACACACACACACACACACACACACACACTCACACACACACGCGCACGCACGCACACACACACACACACACACACACACACACACACACACACACACACACACACACACACACACACACACACACAGACCAAACGCTAAAAACATGTTTTTTGGATTTAGGGGGTCTGAAAACGTATAGATCCGGTGAAAACTCGATTTCGGAAAATCGACATGAAAACAATACTTTCCTTCCTATATATTCATTTAGGCAAGAGAAAGTAAAAATCACTAACTGACGCTAAAGTAAGCATTGCACAACAAATGTTTGAAATAAAATTTGTAGGTTTTTAAATGTTTACAACCTGAATGGGAAGATTGCAGAATATCGTAATCGATGAAGGGAGCACGTAGAGAGAAACCTGAGGGAAGGATCCCCCCTCAGTGTTTTGTAATACAGACCGTTGGGGAGCAGAAGAAGAAGAAGAAGAAGAAGAAGAAGAAGAAGAAGAAGAAGAAGAAGAAGAAGAAGAAGAAGAAGAAGAAGAAGAAGAAGAAGAAGAAGAAGAAGAAGAAGAAGAAGAAGAAGAAGAAGAAGAAGAAGAAGAAGAGAAGAAGAAGAAGAAGAAGAAGAAGAAGAAGAAGAAGAAGAAGAAGAAGAAGAAGAAGAAGAAGAAGAAGAAGAAGAAGAAGAAGAAGAAGAAGAAGAAGAAGAAGAAGAAGAAGAAGAAGAGAAGAAGAAGAAGAAGAAGAAGAAGAAGAAGAAGAAGAAGAAGAAGAAGAAGAAGAAGAAGAAGAAGAAGAAGAAGAAGAAGAAG